>CAJVPY010000988.1:0-21737 GCA_910591965.1 Dentiscutata erythropus
AATATAAAAGGAAAATTAATATTTCCGTAATATAAAGTTAATTTGGATAAATTTGGAAGTGATTGGATGTTACACAAAAATCGGGTATAGTGAAAAGTACAAAAAAAGACAAAGAAAGTTGTAAAGAGTGAGTAAAAGAGAGTTAAAATATTTTAAAGAGTAACTTCGTCTATATAAGACTAAAATTTAAAACATATAATTATATCAATTTTAATAAGTAATAAGAAGTAATTTATCAATTAAGTAAACTAGCACAATTAAGATTATTCCACTTATTTCTGTATATTAATATCCTGCTAAATCAATAAAAAACTTTTTATTAATAAATTAGTACAGATAATACGTAAAAATTAATAAGAGGTATATACATACAGATCTTCAATTATAAAACTTCTGTAATTGGCTTTTCAAAATCTAAATATACAAGCCAGGTCAAGCCAATAAACATCTTCGGCACTAAAAATAGATGCTAATGGCTTATTTGCTATTTATAATTTCTGTAATTGATTTTTTAAAACCTAAATATACGTACAAGTCAATAAACATCTTCAGTATTAAATATAAATAAAAAGCCTCATTAATTATTGATAGCTTTATCAAAACCAAAATTTCAGTAGTAATTTTTTAGCGAGAGATGTAGGAATTCACTATTATTATAAAGATTCATCAATCCAGTTTTTTTTTTTTTTTAGCAAGAGTGCAAGGGCTTTTTTTAGCAGAAGTACTAGGGTTTCATCTTTCGTCAGCAGAATTTGAGGTTTTGTTTTTTATCAGAGGTTTCGTCATTTTGGGGCTTAGGTTTCGTCTAACAACTATAACCTGGATATACTTGGATAACTAAGTAATTTAACTAACGGTTAACTCAGATAAGGTTTTTTCTAACAGGCTCAATCATTATTAAATACAATAAATATGTCATATAAAAATAAAATTTTATGCAACTAGTAGTTGGTTTGTGTAATCAAAACCTATACATAGCTGCAATTGTGCATATAGGTTTTGATCTGATTTTAACCACTGCCTGAGGCTAGTTTTATTATAATTTCTAATCAGTATAGTATAAATTTTTAAACTATAAATCGTATTATACTGACCAGCTATTATAAATAAGGTAGTTGCGCAACTGCGTGTACTAGAAACTAGGAACGAAGACATATTGCTAACAATGATCCAAGTAAACTTAAATAGGAAATAAATTACCATATTTTAAATATCTAATAGATCAATGGATTTAATTGTTAATCTAGCATTTTATCAGTACTAGTATAAAAGGAGGCGCTTACGTGTCTCCTTTTATTTATTATATTTATAGTGAAACATAGTATAAATTGAAATTATCATAATTTCACCATAAAAAATCATAGTTTTTATCATGCATTAATGTAAAAAATTGTTATTGAATTTACCAATATTCTGGTAACATGCATTATATAGTTAAGGTTAAGCTATCTTGCCTAGGAATTATTATGCTTTTTATTATTATTATAAAGAATTCTGTTACAGAATCTTCTCGTTACTCCAGTAACACGTAGCATGTAGTTAAGGCTAAATTATTTTGCATTGGGAATTATCATAATTTCTATCAAGTGTTACTGTAAAGAAATCGGTATTGAACTTACTATTCTGGTAACATACAATATTTGGTTAAGTTAGTATGTATGGGAATATTTTCTTTGTAGTTACTGTAAAAAATTGTTAAAGAGCTTACTCATTATGATGACACACAGTAAGTGGTAATGTTGAGTTAGTTTATATTGGAATTATTATGATTTCTAATATGAATTATTGTAAAAAAATTTCTTATAGAGTTTGCTACTCTATAACACATAGTAGGTGGTTAAATTAGTTTGCATTAGAATTATTATGATTTCTATCATTATTTACTATAAAAAATTGTTACAGAGCTTATTCGCTATTTCAGTGATACGTACTAAGTGGCTAAGGTTGCATTAAAATTATCGTGATTCTATTGTGAGTTACTATAAAATATTATGTTATAGAACTTACTATTCTAGAAATACACAATATGTGGTTGAGTTAGTTTGCAATTATTCTGGGTTTTTTTTTAAAGTAAATTGCTAATTTACACCACAGGTGATAATCATCTGTAGTTATTTTGCCAATTAAAATCCAGGATCAGGTGTAACATGTAAATAAACTACTTTGTTGTCTACGTATCATTAACATTATCATTGAGCCTTTTAACAGGTCTCCAAAGTAGGGCTGTGAATCAATTTTATAATAATCATTTTAATCGTTAATCGAATTAGAATCGATTCTCATTTCTGTATAATTGTTTTAATCATTTTTACAAATGATCAAATATTTTGAAATCGATTCTAAGATTTAGAATCAATTCTAAATATATAATTATTTTATATTAAACATTTAAATGTCTAAATTTTCAATAAATACAATAAATATTCTCTTGTTTTTAAATGCATGTGTAAAAAAATATAAAGCTTGTTTATTATTAAAAACAATGGGCTTAAGGTTTAAAAACAGAATATGCCCTATAATTTTTAATAAGTTACAACGATGTGATTTCAGATAACTATAGAGGCTTTGAAAATAACAGTTTAAAATAAATTAATAGAAAAAGCTAAATAATAACAAACATAACTATTTATATTTTTTATATACTTATCTGAAAACAGCGAGAATATTGAAATGTAGCAATGGTATTAAATTTAAATAAATATTATAAAGTGGCTTAGTACAAATAATAGGCTTAAAAGTTTAACAACATAATGTGTCTTATAATTTTTAATAACAAACATAGCCATTATGTTTCTTGCATATCTGAAAGCAAAAAATATTTATTAAAACTTCATAATAGTTCTTGAATAAGTATTAACTTTATTTTTAAATTATGAAATATTTACATTTTAAAAATTATACTTTTATAGATTGGAAATAATTTTATTTTAGAGTGGAGTTTTTTTGGAATTTGCTTTTTTCTCCACAATTTTTTAATTTATATATTATTGCTTATATTTATTACTTAATAAAAACTTAAATTATATTATTTATAAATATATATAAACAAATAATCTATAGCATTTAACAATACAAAACAGATTAAAGCTTAGTCTGGCAAATCGGAACAAAAAATAACAATATATTTAAGATTTGATCATTGATTCTAAAATGATTTTGGGAATTCGATTATCAATTCTAATTTTTAGAATCGATTCACAGCCCTACTGTGAGTGAGGAATGCAAGCGAAGAAATACAAGTGAGGAAATGATAGAATCACATGTTTTCATCTTGGGTGGGTTGAGTGGGTCGCGCAAATTTTCTGTTCAAGCACTTGTAGACATTTATTTGTCGTACCTAACTTTTATACATACCTGCGGCTTACACATTGATCTACATGTCCAGATTAAACATTGCCGGTAATTTCCTTATGAGGCAATTTTGCTATAAATCTGTAACGTTGGTCATACTAATAGTATGTTTGGATGTTTAATAAATATTTGGTCAATTGTTCCAAACAATTCGGTCTTTGTGTCGTATTGTATATTATCTTTAATTTGCTGAATTTTTAATTGGTATTGTTCCTTTTTTGTTTTGAGTTTCAAAAGTGAGTTAACAAAGTCTTGGTTTTTTAATAGTTTCATGAGTCCGGAATTTGATATTTTCTTGAGTGTCAAATTTTCCTTTAATATCTTAGATACATGCATTCTATCTTGAGGTCGGAATGCTGCTAAATATTTGTAATTATAGTAGCCGTTTAGGAGTCTATTGACTCTATTGATTTTATTTTGTATCTGGCCCTTTTCGTATTCAAGGTGTTTCTTGTATTTTTTTATTTGTAGAATCTCAATTCTTGGTGTGGTTTCTACTTGTTTATGATGAGTAATAAATTCATAGTCTGTTATTATTGGTAGTTTTTCCTGAATTTCGTCCTCATCTGCTAAGCTTTCTATTTCTTCGTAGGGGTACTTAGCTTCATAGTTTATATAGTCATCAGCAAGTTGTTCTTCTTGTTGTACTTCTTGCATTTTAACAAAATATTGGTGTATTCCATCAAATATCAATTCTAGTGGTTGCCTTATCATTGGTATAAGGGTTAATCCCTTTACTTCATTGTAAGTATACCATTCCCATGGTGTTGCTTCTTCTGGTTCACATTGTTTTAATTTTTGAAATATGTTATATAGATAAATAAATACAGTTCTTCGTATCTTGTACTTAGCTTCTGTTAGTGAGCAGTATTTTTCTGCTACCCATTCTTGTGAGCTTGGTTTGAATTCAGTCTATACTTTGATAAGTAGTTCTTTTTCCATTAAAATATTGGCTTCTTCTAAACCTTCTCTGATTGCTATATATTCATCACTTTTGCATAGTTTACTATTTCCATCCAATTCTCCTTTTCCTCTGTATCCTTGGTAATGGTTCCAAAATACTTTCTTTGGATTAATTCTTTTAGATAGTCCTATTTGGTATCCTTTTTCTGGGTGATATCTAAATGGTGCAGTTTGAATAATTCTTTGTTCAGATAATTCTAAATGTGTTATTAGGGATTGTGCTAGGAATTTTAATTTTCTGCATGTATTACAATTATCATAATAAATTTCTTGTCCATTCACTATTTCTTTATATTGTTCCATTTCTTAAAAGTTATTGCAACTAGTGCATTTCCATGTTATCCCATAATCTGGGTCGTTAAACATTGGTAGTTGCTCCATCTTCTTCGTTTAGTTGTTGTATTGTGAATTTCACAAATTCTAAGTTATAAATTTCTTCTTCTAATAGTTTTTTTTCTTTTAGTAACTTCAATTTCTTTTGTAATTGATACTCCTTTTTAGTTTGTCTTTGTGAGTTTAAGTTTTCTCTTCAGTTACAACTTTTGCAGCGTCGTAATTCTATGTCCTTGTTGTATTTCTTTGAGTACTTCGAGTATTCTTCTAATTTTCTATAATATCCACACTTTGGACAACGTTTTTCTGTTGTTCCTATGTCAGTAACTCTTTTCGTGGGTTTGAACCTTTTAAAATTGTTTCTACAATTATAACAGGTTTTTAATCGGTTTGAATTTTTAATAAACACAGACTGTTCTTGCAATTTTGTACAAGTTGAACAGCAGATTAAATATTTGAATGAGAATTTTCTTTATTGTCTTCAATTATTTCTACTGATTGTTTTTGATAAAAGCGCAATATTCCTTCTCTGCACTTGTCACAGGTTTTGTTTATAGTTCCGTTTTTATTTACAGAATAGATTCCATTGGGTGTTCTACACTTACAACACCTTTTAGCTGTTTTATCTCTGTTGTACTTTTTCTTTGGTTTTGCTTTAGTCATTAATCTTTCTTCCAAAATTGTTTGGTTCCTTATGGAATAAAGAGAATAAATTATGTTGGTTGTGTTCTGCTTCCTTCCTTAATATTTCCTCTAGGAATTCATCTTCTAAGTCTTTTTGAAATTCGCAGAATTTTTTAATTGATTCTTCTATTGTGTACTCTTTTGGTGGTAAGAATTGAAATCCTTTAAGTTCGTAGTATAGGTCAAAATATTTTTCTAAATTAATAAGTTTCTACTTGAATTTCATTTATAATGAATGAGATCGTTTTCTTACATGTATGAGAATTCATACCAAATATGAGCTTCAGATCAATCTATTGTATAGCTAAAATTATCTAACAAAGTTATAATGTAAAAATCTTTATTTGCTAATGATGCTCGTAGCTTGGTTGTGGTTTTCTCGAGCTCTTTATTTTCTATAAATGTTTCTTGGTGAATAAGTACTTGATTTGGTTCTGTAGTTGTTAAATTTACTACAAAATGTTCTATTTCTGAAATCTCTTCTCTGAGTTGTAAATAAGTCCTTATCAAATGATACGAATATTTGATTTTACTGTATGTCTGAAATTCTTTTAAAGTGTCCTTTAGTTGTAGATATTATTTGTACTATAAATTTACTAAATATTGGTTCTTCTGATAGTTGTATCAGTCGTATTTTTGCAGTTATTTGTGACTTGATTATCGATATCGAGTTTGTTTCAGATAGAACTGGTATATTGTTATTAAATATTTTCTCAATTCTCCAATCTAGGTGTTGCAATATTTGGTGTTTCTTAAAACTAACACTATAGTAGTTGATTTTAACTGGTTCATCCGAATATGCTATTACTGATTCTTCTTCAGTTTTTTTGGATATTGGTGACGTAGTTGGTGTATCTATTACTATATTTTCAGTTGGTATCTTTTCTGGTTCAATGAGGGTTTTGTATATTGATTCCAATTTTGTTTTATAAACTTCTATTTCTTCGTTAGAATATTGTAAATTATTCATTGGCAATCTCTTGCGCTAATGTTAAACAATATGCTTGTAGAGTTTTTAAATATATTTCAATATTTATAGTGTTGATTGCTAATTCCTGGTATGCAATTTTGATAGTTTTATTTTTCTCCTTTAGATTAAAGTAACTTTGAATTTCTTTGAGGGTTGTAAGGTAATTTTCTAGTGTTTGGATATGTTTTAATAAGTTAATATAAGTTTGGGCTTTTATTTCAGTTATCATTAACTTTGGATTCTTGTTAGTCGTGGTATTTCTGTAGATCCTTATAATATGTTCTTTCCAATAATTGCATCGTTGTAGGTATCAAACACTGTCCTTCGAAATATTGTCCTAAGTTACTTTCTGGTATGAATATTTTTATTATATTATGAACTCTGTTATAGTATTGCTTATAGTAATGTTTTCTTCTAAATTCTATCCCTAGTATTTTAGTTCTTGCAATTTCTTCAGGGTCTTTATCCAATGAATAGATTTCAATATAATCTAAATATAAAGTTTGGGCATTTCTAAGCCAAATAGAATATTCTTTTGATTCATATGCATTGCTTATTTCCAAAAGTTTTCCTTCCTTCTTCCAGAAATCATCAGTTATTTTCTTTAGTATTATTTCTTTTAAGAAATATAATAAGTGTCGAGTTCTTGCTTCTATTTTATAAAAAGTTAAAGTTTTCTTATAAAGCAATTCTAATCTTTCTTTTGGTGGTAAGTATTCTAGATGAGTAATGTAATCTTTTGTTAAATTTTCACAAAATTCGTAGACTTTTTTCTTGTAGGTATTTTCCATTTAACTAATAGATTTACTTCGTTTTCTACTTTTGCTTGGAAAAATAGAATATTTAGTTATCTGGTTCAGAACTTTTAATTCTTCTTCTTCGTCAATGATTACTTTAGTTCCTTTGTTGAATAATATATCTTCTGCAATGAAGATGTTAAAGTATAATAATCTTTTTAAGTCTTCGAATATTTCTAAAGCATCGCAAAATCTCTCTCTCGTAAGTTTTAGTTGTAAAGCTATTGCAGTTAGTCTTTCAATTCATTTCTTTTCTCGATCTAGGTTATTATTTGTTGCAGGTGTGTCAAATGGCTTATATTGTCTTTGACTATTGGTTGAAAGGTCATTAAAGATTATATTATTAACAGTAATTGCGTGTTGTATCGCTTTTAGGGTTGTTCCGAGTTGGTTGGGTTTATTCTTGCAATTAAATTTGCCAAAGTTATTTCAATATCTACTTGTATTTCCTCAATTCCTCTTTGGTGTAATATTTCTTCGTGAAGGTTTATTACAGATCTATTGGTGTTTCTTGGTATTTGATTATAGTTCCAAAAGAATCTAAAAGGTGGGTTATCAATATCAATTTCCCTTAATATTTGTTCTGGGTATATATCTCACTCTGGATGTTCAATATATATTTGTTTGACTTCTTGTTCTTGATATAGGTTGTAAGTATCTCTTGTTTCTTGATTAAAGTATTCTTTAATAATTTCTTTAATTATCGAATAAACTATTCCCATTAGGTAAATTTTGAATGAGATTTAGATGATCCTGCCCCCTTTTGAGGTTATACACTAAGTCTCTTAGTTTTGATTTGGTGGTAAAATTTCTGTAAATATTTGTTCAATTAATCGAATTGGTATTTCGATTTGTGATATTTGATTATATGGTAGAGTTCTTTCGATATATAATTCCAATGATTGTAATAGGGATTCAATTATCGTATCAAGTGAGCTGTGTTGTATTCTTTGGAATCCTCTTACTTCAATATTTGAGTGATAAATATATCTAATATTATTTCTGATAGTTTTTAATGCTGTTAAGGTTGTATTTTGTCATGCTATAGTTAATTGTTCATGAGTAATTAATGGGTAAAAGTCTTGTTGACTAACTGTTCCTGACACTAATGCTTCTCTTATTTTTCCAAATTGTGTTTGCAAGTTATTAATGTATATTCGTACTCGTTCTTCTATAATTAATTCAGGTTCCATTAAAGGTTTTCAAATATTTTCTTGAATGCTATTTTAATATTTTCAGTATCTATTTTGTTTTCTTGTTCTTGAATAACTAATTCAAGTATAATTCTAAATGTTGTTAAATTGCTTCGTAATGATATATCTGTTATATCTGCAGCTTTTATTGGTTTAAGTGTATTATATATGTCAGCTAATATTGATAAATCTTTGGATTCAAATGCTGTTTCCACTTTAGCTACTTGTTCTTTCAAAGTTTGTTTTAAGGTTGTCATAAATTCAAATTAATTCTAATGAATAAAGGATTTTTATCTTTATTTTCTTCTCTTTTGGTTGGTTTGGTCATGAGTATTCCTTTAATATTAATGCTAATAGTTGTGCAGTAGTGCCAATTTCTTCAATTCTTTGAATTGATTGGTGAAGTTTATTATATACTTGGTTTATTCCAAAGTTGTATGATTGTTCAGTTGTCAGGTTGTTAAGTATATCCTTAAGGTCATTAATATAGTTTTGTTTTTGTTGTCCAATTAACATTTAATTTTGGTGTCGGTCTTCGTTTATTTGGTGTATTATTGGTACAATCTAATCCTTGTTTATGATGAGTAGTAAATTCGTGATCTATCATTACTGGTAGCTTTTCTTGAATTTCGTTCTTATCTGCTAAGCTTTCTATTTCTTCATAGGGGTACTTAGCTTCATAGTTTATATAATTATCAACAAGTTGTTCTTCTTGTTGTACTTCTTGCATTTTAACAAAATATTGGTGTATTCCATCGAATATTAATTCTAGTGGTTGTTTGATCATTGGTATGAGGGTTAGTTCCTTTATTTCATCATAAGTATACCATTCCCATGGTGTTGCTTTTTCTGGTTCACATTGTTTCAATTTTTGGAATATGTTACATGGGTAAATGAATACAGTTCTTCGTATCTTGTATTTAGCTTCTGTTGGTGAACAGTATTTCTCTGCTACCATTCATGTGAGCTTGGTTTAAATTTGGTCCATACTTTAATAAGTAATTCTTTTTCCATTAAGATATTGGCTTCTTCTAAGCCTTCTCTTATTGCTGTATATTTATCACTTTTGTATGGTTTTCCATTTCCGTCTAATTCTCCTTTTCCTCTATATTCTTGATAATGGTTCCAAAAAACTTTCTTTGGATTAATTCTTTTAGATAATCCTATTTGATATCCTTTTTCTGGGTAATATCTAAATAGTGCGGTTTGTATGATTCTTCGTTCTGGTAATTCTAAATAGTATATTAAGGATTGTGCCAAAAATTTTAATTTTCGGCATGTACTGCAATTATCATAATAAATTTCTTGGTCGTTTTCAATTTCTTTATATCGTTCTATTTCTTGGAATTTGTTGCAACTAGTACATTTCCATGTCATTCCACATTGCAGATCGTTATATAGTAGTAACTACTCTATCTTCTTTGTTTAATTGTTGTATTGTGAATTTTACAAATTCTAAGTTATAAATTTCTTCTTCTAATAGTTCTTTTTCTTTTAGTAATTTCAGTTTCTTTTGTGATTGAAATTCCTCGTCAGTTTGTCTTTGTGCGTTTAAAGTTTCCCTATGGTTACAGTTTTTACAATGTCATAGTTCTATATCTTTATTGTATTTCTTCAAATATTTTGAGTATTCTTCTAATTTCTTGTAGTGTCCACACCTTGGACAACGTTTTTTGATAGTTCCTGATTTAGTAATTCTTTTCACAGGTTCGTATCTTCAAAATTATTTCTGCAGTTGAAACAGGTCTTTAATCTCTTTGATTCTTTAATAAATACAGATTGTTCTTGTAGTTTTGCACAGGTTGAGCAGCGTATTAAATATTTAAATGAAAATTTCTCGTCTTTGTCAGTTATTATTTCTACTGATTGTTTCTGGTAGAATCATCGTATTCCTTCTCTGCACTTGTCACAGGTTTTATTTATAACTTCGGTTTTATTATTTATGGAATAAGTTCCATTAGGTGTTCTGCACTTGCAACACCTTTTGGCTGTTTTATCAAAATTGTACTTTTTCTTTGGTTTCTTTTTAGTCATTAATTTTGAATTTCATTAATTTTGAATTGTTTATTTTGTTTAATATTTTGGGTGATATGTTTAATATTGAAGTATGTGATCTCTTCAATTTCTTCCAAATCCTTTTTTAATCGTTTTTCAAGTTGTTTCCAATTATCCAGTACTTTAAAGTTAATTTCCTTGGATATTGATTCTTGGTAATATTGCTGTTATACGTATCGTAACTTCTTTTGTAATTTCTTTTCGAGTTTGATATTTTTCATTTATAATAAACAAGATCGTTTTCTTGCACATATAAGAATTCGTGCCAATATGAGCTTCGGATTGGTCCAATGTATAATTAAAATTATCTAACAGGGTAATAATATAAAAATCTTTGTTTGCTAACGATGCCCATAGTTTAGTTGTAGTTTTCTCAAGCTCTTTATTTTCTATGAATGTGTCTTGGTATATGAGTACTTGATTTGGTTCAATAGTTGTCAAATTTACTACAAAATGTTCTATTTCAGAAATTTCTTCTCTGAGTTGTGAATAAGGATATGCCTCCTTATCAAATAATACGAATATCTGGATTCGTTGTATATCTGAAATTCTTTTTGAATATCCTTTTGTTGTTGATTTTATTCGTACTATTATTTTACTGAATACTAATCCTTCCGATTATTGTATCAGTCATATTTTCGCAGTTATTTGTGATTTGATTATTGAGATTAAGTTTGTCCCAGATAAAACTAGTATATTGTTATTGAATAATTTCTCAATTCTCCAGTCTAAGTGTGATAATATTTGGTGTTTTTTAAAACTGACACTATAGTAATTAATTTTCACTGGTTCTTCAGAGTATGCTATTACTGATTCTTCCTTAGTCCTTTTAGATATTGGTGATGTAGTTGGTGTGTCTATCACTATATTTTCAGTTAGTACTTTCTCTGGTTCAATAAGGGTTTTGTATATTGATTCCAATTTTGTTTTATAAACTTCTATTTCTTCGTTCGAATATGATAAATTATTCATTGGCAATTTCTTGCGCTAATGTTAAACAATATGCTTGTAGAGTTTTTAAATATATTTCGATACTTGTAGTGTTAATTGCTAGTTCTTGGTATGCAATTTTGGTGGTTTTATTCTTTTCTTTCAAGTTAAAGTAGCTTTGGATTTGTTTTAAAGTTGCTAGGTAATTCTCCAATACTTGAACGTGCTTTAATAGATTAATATAGGTTTGAACTTTTACTTCAGTTATTATCAATTTTAGATTCCTGTTGATTGTGATACTTTTGTAGTGCCCTGTGATAAGTTTCTTCTAATAATTGTTCTACTATTGGCATCAAATACTGTCCTCCGTGGTATTGTCCTAAGTCACTTTCTGGTATAAGTATTTTTATTATATTGTGGACTCTATTATAATATTGTTTATGGTAATGTTTTCTTCTGAATTCTATTTCTAATATTTTAGTTCTTGCAATTTCTTCAGGGTCTTTGTCCAATGAATAGATTTCAATATAATCTAAATATAAGGTTTGGGCGTTTTTAAGCCAAATAGAATATTCTTTCGATTCATATGCGTTATTTATTTTTAAAGGTTTTCTTTCCTTTTTTCAGAAAATGTCAGTTATTTTCTTTAGTATTATCTCTTTTAAGAAATGTAATAAGTGTTGAGTCCTTGCTTCTATTTTGTAAAAAGTTAAAGTTTTCCTATAAAGCAATTCTGATCTTTCTTTTGGTGGTAAATATTCTAGATGAGTAATATAGTCTTTTGTTAAATTTCACAAAATTCATAAACCTTTTCTTTATAGATATTTTCCATTTAACTAATAAATTTACTTCATTTTCTACTTTTATTTGGGAAAATAGAATATTCAGTTATCCGGTTTAGAACTTTTAATTCTTCTTCTTCGTTAACGATTACTTTAGCCTCTTCATTGAATAATATATCTTCTGCAATAAAGATGTTAAAGTATAATAATCTTTTTAGGTCTTTAGATATTTCTAAAGCATCGCAAAATCTCTCTCTCGTAAGTTTTAGTTGTAAAGCTGTTGCAGTTAGTCTTTCAATTCGTTTCTTTTCTTGGTTCAGATTATTATTTGTTGCAGGTGTATCAAATGGCTTATATTGTTCTTGACTATTGGTTAAAAGATCATTAAAGATTATATTATTAACAGCAATTGTGTGTTGTATCGCTTTTAGGGTTGTTCTGAGTCTCCAATTATTGGTTGGGTTTATTCTTGCAATTAAATTTGCTAAAGTTATTTCAATATCTACTTGTATTTCTTCAATTCCTCTTTGGTGTAGTATTTCTTCGTGAGGGTCTATTACAGATTTATTAGTATTCCTAGATATCGGGTTATGGTTTTAAAAGGTGGGTTATTAATATCAATTTCGCTTAATATTTGTTCTGGGTATATATCCCACTCTGGATGTTCAATATATATTCGTTCAACTTCTTGTTCTTGGTATAAATTGTAAGTATCTCTTGTTTCTTGGTTAAAATACCCTTTAATGGTTTTTTTAATTATTGAATAAACTATTCCTATTAGGTGGATTTGAATGAGATTTAGAATTCCTTGCCCCTTCCTGAGGTTTTATTCTAAGTCTCTTAGATTTCATTAGGTGGTAAAATTTCAGTAAATATATGTTCAATTAATCGAATTGGTATTTCGATTTGAGATATTTGGTTATAAGGTAAAGTCTTTTCAATATATAATTCTAATAACTGTAACAATGATTCAATTATTGTGTCAAGTGAACTTCGTTGTATTCTTTGGAATCCCCTTACTTTGGTATTTGAATTATAAATATATCTAATATTATTTCTGATAGTTTTTAATACTGTTAATGTTGTATTTTGTCTTGCTGTGATTAATTGTTCCCGAGTTATTATTGGGTGAAAGTCGTGTTGACTAACAGTTTCTAATACCAAGGCTTCTCTTATCTTTCCAAATTGTGTTTGTAAGTTATTAATGTATGTTCTTACTTTTTGTTCGATAGTTAATTCTGGTTCCATTAAAGGTTTTCAAGTATTTTCTTGAATGCTATTTTAATATTTTTGGTATTTACTTCACTTTATTGTTCGTGAATAACTAATTCAAGTATAATTCTAGATGTTGTTAAATTGCTTCGTAATTATATATCTGTTATTTCTGCAGCGTTTATTAGTTTTAATGTGTTGTACACGTTAGTCAGCGTTAGTAAATCTTTAGATTCAAATGCTACCTGTGCTTTAACTACTTGTTCTTTCAAGGTTTGTTTTAAGATTGTCATAAATTTAGATTTGTTTAATTTTTTTTCAATTAATCCTAATGAATAAAGGATTTTATCTTTATTTTCTTCCCTTTTGGTTGGTTTGGTTACGAGTATTCCTTTTAATATTGATGCTAATAGTTGTACAGCAGTGCCAATTTCTTTAATTCTTTGTCTTGGTTGGTAGAATTTGTTATATGCTTGGTTTATTTCAAAGTTATGCGGTTGTTCAGTTGTTAGGTTGTTAAGTATATCTTTTAGATTGTCAATATAGTTTTGTATTTGCTGTTCGATTGATATTTAATTTTGGTATTGGTTCTCATTTGTTTGGTGTATTATAGGTACAGTCTAATCCTCGTTGATAACAGTATTTACACTTGCTGTTATATAGTTCACAACATTTTTCTTTTCCTGACAATTGGTACAGGCTTGTTTACTTCTTGATTGAGGTGTTGCAAATCGTATAGGTGTAAATTGTACACTGTTTATTCACTTTCTATAAACTTTTCAATGGTTGTTATTTGGTTGGTATATATGTTGGTCACTCGTAGGTTTTCTGTTATTACAGCGGCTTCTTTGTACGCATTCCTTAACTGTTCTTGCTAGTTAATAATCTTTTGTTATACTTTGTATAGGTCTTGTTTGGTAAAGTGTCGTTCACAGGTAATTTCTTCGTTTTTACAGACTTTACACAGTATATTATAGTCACAAAGTAAATTTAAGTTTTTGCACTTTTCACAAGGTGTATAACGTTTATAAGTTTTATATGTAGATGTTATTTTATGACTTGTTCTTGGAGTTGTTGAGTATTTTGGCATGTTTACAACTTGGTCAAATTTTTCGCGTTTTTATAACTATTTCTTATCTTTGGTTTATACTTTTTATGAATGTTTACATCTTGTTTTACATGCTTGCACCAAGCAAGACTTAAAAATATTTGTATTATTTTGATAATATTATGTTTCAGAATAATTATACATTGTAAATAAATAATTTAACTGAATTAGTAAAATAATACGCGTTTTCAAATATTGTTCATTTGATAAGCTAAATATAATTATATTGGTTTATTAATTTTTGCGTTCTTTGAATTCGTTAAAGTCTTTGAATTCATCTTCTCCAATGAGTAAGTCATTAACTAATAGTTGGTTTAGTTCAGTTACATATTATAGTGCTTTTTCAAAAGTTGGATTATCAAATTCTAGATTGTAGAATGTGTTGAATCGTGATAGTGTAGCTACTTTTTGATCTTGGTTGTGGTTTATGAATTTTAGAACCTTTTTAACCTGTAAGTCTTCTTCTACTTGTGATATTCTTCTTTTTAATTCGTTGTTTTCGTGTTTTAATTCTTCATTTTCATGGTTTAATGTGTTTATATCCCATTAAACTTTTATTTGTAATATGAGGTTAGATTTGGTGAGTAGTAAAACCATATTATTAACAATTTCTTCCACTTCTCGCACTTTAACATTCAATTCTGTAAGATCTGGTATGGTATTCCTATAGTTTTGTAGTAAGGGTTCTTCTTCAGTATTTAATTCTGGTAAAGTTTCTTCATTATCAGTCATTGACATTTCTGACATATCATCATATAGTTTAGCATTTTCTTCCAGTTGGTCTCTGTGTTTTAAACGGAGAGTACAAGTTTTTCCTTCTGCAAAATCTCTTACTATTTCCATGTATGTTCTACACTTCTGTTTTACTACTTCATTTCTCAGTTTATCTGAATCTAGGTTATACCATTTCTTCACTAAATATAGTAAGTTTTGAATTTGTTGTTTATATTCTTCATTTTCATAATCAAAGTTACTTGGGTACGATAGCGATATAGTAGGTTGATTATAGTCCATTTTAGTAGGTTCATTTGTTGCTTCTTCAAGAACAATTAGGTTTTCTTTAGTGTTTCCAGATTCTTCATTTTTGTTATATAATTTCTGTGACTGTTTTGAATCTTTTCTCTTTAATAAATTTTTTGAAGCTTGTTTGTATTTTTCACATTGATTTATGATTTGCACATTTGGTAATTGAATAACTTTTGACTTTTTCTCGAAGTTTTCTTTATAAATTTCCTTGATGGTCCCATTATAAATATTGCAATTGTTATATCTGATACTTTTTATTTCAGTTGTTTCGGTTTCTGGGTTATACTCCTATTTTCATGGTCGATATGTTGCTTTATTTTGCCATTTCTCAATCTTTTCTTGGTTGATTGGTAATATTAGTTCTTCTTGAAATTCTTGTAAACATTCTAAGCATTTTCCAATAAATAATTCAGATTTCTGTTTCATCATTAAACATTCTGAATATAAGCTACAGGTTGATGTCTCTGGTTCTTCAGATAACATTTGGTTTGTTTGATAAACGTCATTTGGATATTCTTTAGCTTCATTTCCTCCTTCTCTAAAGGTAAAGTCTAATATTGTTGAGTTTAGCATTTCTCCTAATGCCAGTTGGGTATAATTGAATCTATCTCCGGTTAAATCTGCTCTTAAGTCTAGTAACATTTGGTTTGGTTCTGGATCTGTCCATTTAACACGTGGTACTGTTTTCAGAAATTAGAATATCCTATAAATTTTTGATTCATTCATTGTTTGATTTCTATAGGTTCCTCTAGTCATATTTTCAATTTCCTTTTCGATCCTTTGATTATTACAATATCTATAGCTATAGTACATTTCATACGCTACTTTTTCTTCCTTGTTACAGAAAAAGTTATATTCATAATCATAAGTCATGTGTCTTTTCCAATTTTCTTTATTACACACAGTACATCGTTTTAAATTTGCTTGCCCAAAAGCCATTTCTTAATATCTTTTGGATTGAGTATCGTTTAATGGCAGATGCTCCATATATTCTGAGTAACATCTTTTACAGACTATTGTATCTAAGAGCATTTCAGTTTGGTTGTCAAGCGGGTTGACATAATTTCCTTTTGGTAAAAAGAATATATCCTTGGTAATTATACTCCAACATTCATTTACACAGCAGTGGTAAATGTATTTTCCATTTTTCCTAATATTTTTGCATCCACATTTCAGGTTTTCATTATCTTTTAAGAGTCTTTTTGAAATATTTTCAGAATTTGGCAAATACGCTTGGATCACTTCTTGAGTTTGTGCATCTTTTGAGGATTCAGGTTCGTTACTATCATTGTCAGATTCTGGATCTAAGATTACTATTTGTCTATTAATTGAAATTAATCTTTTACAATCTCTTGCTTGGTGTCCTACTTCTTCATATTTCCAACAAATGTTTTTAGAACAATTCCTGTTAGAGTGTCCTTTTTTGTTGCAGTTTCCACAGATAATGTTTTCTTTAGTTTCTTCTTGCTTTTTAAGCATATTTTTATACTATTGCTAATAAAATTCAGCTTGTTTTTTATTTTTTATTCCATTTCTCCTTTCTTGAATTCTTGGATTAACAAATCGTTTAGTACAGTTATGGTTTCCATTATTTGATACTCCACATTTGAAGCATCTTTTCATTAGTTTATCAGTTAGTTTGTTATTTCTTTCTGGTAAATTACGATTTAATTTCACTTCCTCTTTCTCAATTTCCTTTTGAAATTCTTTAACATTTTCTTGTTGTTTCTTCTTAAAACATTCATTTTTATGTTCTTCAAAATTTCCACTAATATTTCTTGTACACCAGGTACAATAATTTTTCATTCCATTTTCTTGGTCAGGTTGGATAGTTGGTTCAAAGTTAACTAAATCGATTGCTTCATTAATTCCCAAGTTTTTAAATTCTTTCGTTGCAAATTGTGTAATTTGTTCTTCAATTGTTTTTTTAGTAAAACATTTCTTTGCAAAATTATTAAAGATTCCTTGGAATTCTTCTTTTGGTTCTTTAGTTTTCTGTTCAGTTGACCATTTCGGTTTTAAAATAAGTTTTTCATGACTTTTCATAAATTCAGGACTATTTATATATTTGACAATTTCCTTGGGTTGTTTATTATTCTTTGCAAGTTCAGACTTTTTCTTCATTTCTTTTTGGAGTTTCTCCAGTTATCCTTGAAAGTAGTTTCTCTCTTTATTTTGAACTAATTTCCTATGTTTTTGTTCAATATGATTATCCCATTTTTAGGGTCGAAGGTTTCTTTACATGTTCCACAGATATTTCCATTTTTGTATTCTGCGGGATAAAAGTATTTGAATTGTTGTAATTGAGACATTATTTCAGGGTATTTCAGGGTTTATCTGATATGTTGTGGATGTCCTTCTTTATAGAATAGGGGTTACTTTTATAGATATTCCTTATCTTGGATCGTCATTAAGATGTTGTTTCTGACGTTTCATCTTTATCATTAGTATAATTTGTATCACTGATTGATTGTAAATCCTCTAAGTAGTTAGTGTTGCGTAAACATTGTAATAATGCGTCCCAAATATTTGTTTGTTTATTTTGGCATCTCCATATGAATTTGTTTAGGCTTGTTTGCAAGTTTTTCTTATCTCTTCCTCTTGGCGGTATTGCATCTTTAAGCATGCGCCATGTTGCTTCAATTCTATTGGTGTGTATTACTTTTATTTGTCCTGTCACAGGGTCAAAGTCTGTTTCGGTCATCCCTTTTGAATGGTTTACCGCGTGATGTTTCATTCCTAATTTTTTATAAATATTGTGATAGCCTTTCTACATGTCTGAATAAATTACTGATTTTGGGTATATGTATTTCCAAATATAGTATATCAAAGTATCCTGTGTCCTATCTTTGACTGTTATCACAAATAATTTCTTTTTGGAAGTACGTTCCACTCCTCCAAATACCCATATTGTTGTTCTGTCCTTTTGTTTGTAAAACCTTGATTCATCTATTTCTACAATGATATCTGGTTCTCTGATTCTTTTATGTGTTCCCTTTATTTGGCAGTACACACTTTGGCGTAATGTTTTCATCCATCAGGTAATCGTAGTATCGGCCTTGGTGGTAAAGTCACAAATTAACTTGTGACTTCCTTTGATTAGCTATAAATAGGCAATTTCTAATCATTCATAAATATTGTTCCATTAAACAATGATATCTGCTTATTACAATCGTGGTTTGTACATCTGAACAGTTTGGCGTTAAGTTTCATTTTGCAGTTACAATACAAACAATTGATTTCGGTGGGTAATATCAATTGTTGTTGTAAGTATTGTATACACTTTTCTTCATCGTGAAAGTATTGTACCAATTCTTTGTAAGGTGGTTTGTTTCTTATTATTTCAATAAGTTTGACTATGATTATAAAATCATTCTAGGAGTTTTGTTATAGTTTTATATTTGTAATCTGCATTGTGCCAGTCTTGATTTGTTCTGGTATCAAATTTTCTTTATCTTTAACTCCAATTCGTAGTGTAACAATTTGTTCTCTATTTTTATCAGTTCCCATATGTCTAGATAAGTAATCTGCAATCTTATTATCTTTCCCTTTAATTCGTTCAACCTTCTAATTGAAATCTTGTAATTGTATTAACCATTTTTGCATGGTATCGTTTTTAACCATTTTTTCAGATGAATCAGATATCCCTGTATTATCTGTTCGTACTATAATTGGTTTATTCCCAATATAAGTTCTCCATTGCAGTAAATAGTAATATATTGCATACATTTCTTTTATAGTTGATCCCCATTTTCATGTTGATGATAACGATTTTGATCCAAATTCTATTATTTCTTCTTCAAATTTGTCAGTTCATATTCTGCTCTATTTGCTCTAGCTTCTTTAGTTTTATAATGAGCTAATTCTGAGTTTACCTGTTTAATAACTGCGCCTATTCTATTGTCTGATGCGTCAGTTTCTATTATAAGCTGATAACCTTTTTTTGGATACGTCAATGCAATAGCGTTTTTAACTTTTTCTTTTAATAAGTCAAATGCTTTTTGACATTCATTTGTCCATTCAAATTTTGTATTTTTCTTTAATAAATTATAAATTGGTTCTGTGATTTGTGCAAAGTTTTGAATATATCTTCTAAAGTAATTTATAAATCCAGTAAATAATCTCACTCCATGTACGTCTGTTGGTATTTTGAGTTTTTCAACTTATTTGATTTTTACTTGATTAGCGTGTATCTTTCCATATTCTACTAAATGGTTTAGTATAAGGGTTTTTAGCACATAAAATTCGTATTTATCAGGCTTTAGGCTCATGCCTGCTTTTTTAATGCGCTTAAATACCATTTTGAGTTGTTTAAAATGTTCAATAGAATCACTAGCTATAGTCATATCATCCATGTATACAAATACAAATGGTAAATCTCTAAATATTTCATACATATATCTCATCATATGCTGGTGCCATTTTTAATCCCATAGGTAATACGTTCTATTCAAATTTGCCTTTAGCAGGGAAAAATACAGTTGTCAAATGTTTATCAACTTCTCTCAGCTTAAATTGGTGATATGCAGCAGTAAAATCTAGTATAGAAAAAATTTTATTCTGCGCCAATTTTTGTAACATCATATTGATATGTGGAATCTCATATGGATCGTCTTCTAAATATTGATTTAGCTTGGTATAATCCACAGCTACTCTATATAATCCATCTTTCTTTTGGATAATTACTAATGGTAATACCCATACTGTCTTACTGGGTCTAATAAATTCTTGTTTCCTTAGTTCTTCAAATAATTTATTAGCTTGTTCTATTTTATCTTCCGAATATTGTCTGGGCATTCTTGCTTTGTCTTTAAATAGTATTTCTTTCTCGTCACATTTAAGGTTTAATGTGATCGGTTCAAAGAAGTTTTCATTAAATATTGTTGCTTTTTCATTTTTCTATCTAAATATGTTTATATACTCCTTAAATATCAGTAACATTTTATTTCTATATTCTGGTGTGGTATTTTTTAGTAATACTTCTAATCTTTCTTTTTCAGTTTTCTCTTTTTCTTCAGGTTTCATCTCCCATCATTTATCCTTTTCTTTATATATAACTTCTGCATCATTTACTTCTATTATTTTGGTGATCTTTTCAAGATTGCCAATGTGGTATTTATTCAGTATTAGTATAGGTTTATCCATATAGTTGATCATTCTTATTTTATCATCATTGATGATTCCATTTTGTATAACAATGCCATTCTGAGCTAAATGCATCAGTGTTTGTATAAGATAATTTCCTTTTCTAGATATTCCAATTGCGGTCCATATATATAGTTTTAATATATATTTTTGTGTTATATAATATGGTATTCCTGTTTCTAATGTAGGTATGATATATTTTCTAATTTCATTTGGTATATGTGCTAATTCTTCATGTACTGGATTTACTAGTTTATCTTTTTCAATAATTTTAGGTTGATATTGCAATAATTCAATATTAAATACTTCTTTTTCAATGTATAAACTCTCAGTACTATTATTTTTACTTGATTTGTTACTTTCATATCCGTAAGAATTACTTCTAGGTTCTGGTGATGGTGTTTTGGATCTGTTAATTACTGGTCTCATTTTTGGTGAGTCTTCTTCGATTCCTATATCTGTTCCTTGATATTCATATTCGCTTTCATTTGGATTTCACATTTGAGAACTTGAGCTTGAACTTTGTTGTGATTGGTAGTATTCATCTCGTTGCCTATTTAGATTTTCTACATCATTTCTTAGATTTAAAGCCATTGGTCTTTGACTATTATTTCGCATATTCATCGAAGTTTGTCTAGTTCTATAAAAGCTAGTATTTCTCTGATTTTCAGGTGTGTTTGTTACTGCTTGGTTTTTGGTAACATTTTGTCTCAAATCAGTTTGTTTTTGTTGAGTACTTTGTTTCCTTTCTGCGAATAAATTAATTGGATTTGCTGATATATATTCAGATGCTTTGTTCACTAAGTGGTTCCATCCTGATTGTTGTTTATTAATTTCTTCAGGTTGGTTTATTTGTATTTGTTGATATACTGGTTGCCTTGGTTCAGTGTTTTCTGCAATTAATCCAGGTATCTGTTGACCAGGTGAATAATATTCATAATTTTCTGTCACTGTTTCTTGGACTGGTATTTCAGTATTTACTTCTACTTGTTCGTTATTTAGATGTATACTGGGTATACTATTTGTTGATGCTGTCACAGATGAACCTTGTCATTTATGCGTATAAATATGTGGTTGTTGGTTTTCTTTTATTTTAGTATTTTGTTCATTGTACAATTGTTGAAAGTGGTCATCTTCTAGATCACTCGTTTTACTGTGTTCACTGTCTGAATCAGTTCTAAATTCAGG
>CAJVPY010000989.1:0-21735 GCA_910591965.1 Dentiscutata erythropus
AAAAATTAACATTGGCCTACCGCTTGTACTAATAAAGTGCCAAGGGCCTAAGTGATCACCTTAATATTAAAAAAAAAAAAAAAAAAGATTACTTTTAAACAATAAACCCTAGAGGAATATTATTTATGTTATTGTAGTATTACAGTTTTTAATACTGCAATAGCATTATAATATTTAATTACAATAGTGTTTCAATATAATGGCATTATGGTATTGCAGCATTAAGGCATTGTGGTATTGTAGCATCACAGCATTATAGCTATACTTGCTAGCAAAACTATTGGGATTTGGAATTTGGAACAAATTTTATTATATTTAAGATGAAATTTGGGATTTGGGACAATTTTATTATATTTGGGATTTGAGATTTGGGTAAGATTTTGAAATTTTTAGTTTTGCCAACATGTATAATTATAGCATTGCAGTATTACAGTACAAAGTAATAATATAGCACATGCTGTAACCATATTAATTTGCCAAATTATAGCTATTTTCATAAATTCTGAAATACTCTAAAAAAATTTGCCAAAGTTTATTTAGCTGAATTCTTTAAGTTATTGATTTCGGTATAATTAGTACATAATCAATATATAAAAAAATTATTGAGTTACTATTATAGCAATGTTAATTCTTTCAACACTTTATTAAAATTTTTTTTGCCTTATCTAATATGTACAATACAAAAATTTATATCAAAAAAAAACTGTTTTTACTAATTAATAGATTTTTACTTTTGAATATAAGTTGGACTTTCTTAATAAATATATAAACAGCTTTGAATTTAAAAATTATAAATAAAAACAAAATTTTTACTTCAAGTTCGTTTTGATGAATCTTTTCATTATATAATTATCTTTGATAACTTATAGTATAGCAAATTTGTTTATTAATATATACTGTATCTATACAAAATTATAAAAAAAAAAAAAATTGGAAGTTTGCTATAATACTCTAAGTAGACACTAAAAAAATAAATAAAAGGTTAAATATAATCAAAAGCTGTAAAAAAATGCAACACAAATTGAAATATTTGCTAACGATGTCTTAATAATTATAATAAAAGTTCAAAGTATATAATGTTTATTTAAAATGATAGTAATTCATCAACATAGCCAAACCTTTAAAATTGTTTAAAAACTCAATCTACAGAAGATCTATTAACACCCAAATGTTTAGCAATTACTTTAACTGAAGCTTTCTAAGTTCTTTTAACTATTTTTCAACAAATATATTTTGAAAATCATAATAACAAACATATATATTATAAATTTATATATGTGTAGTACCGAAATCAATAGTTTATCAAATTTGGCCGAATAGACTTCGGTAAATTTTTTAGGATGTTCCAGAATTTATGAAAACAGCTATAATTCTACTAGAACTCTAGTCCTATGCAAGGTTACATATTGTCTAGTATTTTTAGATTTAATTATTACCCGAACTCGAACATGTTCATAAACTTTGAACTAAACTTAGACTGAACAAATATTTCAAGTTCAAGTTTGGTTCAGGTTTATAAATTTTAAGTTCAGTTCAGGTTCGAGTTCGAAAATCTACAAAATTTAAAGTTTGGGTTCAAGTTCAACCAAACCCGAATCAAACTTGAACCAAACCCAATTTCAGAACACTAGCTATTAATATATGCAATATAGGATATCTTAAAATTAAAAAGAGGAAAAACAAATACAAAGATTTTGAATAGTACCAAAAATCTGTAGAAGTGAATAATATCTCTGGAAGACTAATCTCGGTTATTGTTATTACTATGGTATTGGTACTAAAAAAGATAAATATAAAGCTTTTGATGCAATTTAGTTGGGCCAAAAAAAAAGTATTAGTTCCATGATTATCATAATCAGAACTTGAATTAATAAACATCAAAAATATGCTAATATTTTAATAAATAGTATCGATATCAATTAACACTAATTTTTGATATATATAGATTCAAGTTCTAATCATAACAATTATAAGACCAATACTTTTTTTTTAGCCTGGCTAAGTTATATAAGCTATTGAATAGTTTAAAAAATCTGCTAAATTGAATAATGTTTTTAGAATGTTTTTGGGATGTTTAATCTTATAAAGATGAAATCAGAATCAAAAAAGATAAAAAGAAGGCTTAAGTAATATTTAAAATCTGTTAAACAGGGTGAGTTACTTAGAAGAAATATATAAAATTTGTGAAAAATTATACTTTATTGATTTATTTAAAATTAATATTTTTCTGTTTATTTAGATTTGGCTTAATATAATTCTGTTCAAATGAACTTCACTTATAAGCGAATATTTTTACTATTTACTTATTATTGAACAATATACCAATTGCTCAAAAAGATAAAAACAAAGTATTTATTCATTGTCAAAAATTAGAATCTAATAAAATACAATAGAATTAGTGTTAAAAGAAATAAAAACAAGATATCTATAGTATTTATTATCAAAAATCAGCACATATGAATGATTCTAATAGAATGTATCAAGTTCACTATTATTATTATTTAGAAATTGGTGCTAGAATAGTATTTATATAAAATCCAAAAATCTGCAGAGACAAGTAATTTAGAGGAAACTTTGAAATTGACATAAAAGAGAATTGTAATAATTTAATAAAAAAGTGTAATAATGAGAAACGGTTGTGAATTAAACAATCAAACATAGTAACATGCATAAATATATATAAAATTAATTAATTTTTTGAATTTTTTTTTTTTGTAATTTTTTATTTTAATATTATATATAATTTTAAGAAATATATAATTTTGCGCATATGCGTTTTAACACATAGTTACACTGATTATATAAAATGCTGATCATAGATACAGTAGTAAGATCAGGTTTGTTTGAGTTTGTTTTGATAGATAGGGGTGATCGACAGTAATCGATGATGTTATTACGCGTAAGAAATAATAAATAGGGGTTCGATCAAAACATAATCGAACTTTTTCATTTTTCGTTTAAATATTCATTTCTTGTAAAATGTGACAATATAGAAAATAAGTACGAAATAACTACCTTTAAGTAATCCTGCGTTTTTTTCCACTATCGTTTGCACCAGTCACATAGTAAGGTATGCATTTTCTTCTTTGTTCAACGTCTAATATGTTGTTTTTTCTTTAATTACTTCGTTCAATGCCTAATATATTACTTTTTCTTTGATTACTTTATTCAACGCCTAATATGTTGCTTTTTTTTCTTTGGTCACTTTGTTTTGTATTATTCAACATCTAACTCGTATCTTTTTTTCTTTGTTATATAATGTGTTGCATTTTTTTTTCTTTGGTTACTTCACTTTGTATCGTTTAACATCTAACATGCTGTATTAACTAATGTGCAATTTTTTTGTGTCAGTTGCATTGTAGTTAGATATGCTTTTTTTTTTCTTTAGTCACTTCACTTTGTTTAATATATAACAAGTCGCTTTTTTTTTTCTTTGGTCACTTCACTTTGGGTCATTCATCATATAATGTGTTGCATTTTTTTTTCTTTAGTTACTTCATTTTGTGTTGTTCACATTGCACTTTTTTTTCTTTAGTTACTTTGTTTTGAATCGTTCTCATTTCTTTTTTTTTTTTGTTCATGTCATTCAGCATTTAATACATTGCATTATTTATCTAGCTATTGTATTATTTTTTTTCTTTGGTCACTTATTTATATCATTCAACATCTAACACATTACACTGTTTTATTTTTTTTTATTTTGTTCAGAATCAAACACGTTGCATTATTTAACTAACCTGTATTTTTTCCATAATTTTTCATATAATTGCATTATCACAGTAATATGATCGATAAGGAAGGTTTTCTAGATATTGATACAACTAAAGAAGCTGAGTTTGAAGAAGTGTTTTCTAGAAATAATGTGCCTAAAGACAATAATAATAACATAACTCAAGTAATCGAATCAGACCAACCTAACTTTTGTACCAATGAGATTGCAAATTCGGAATTGTTCAAAGAGAAGGTTTTTCAACATGGGAAGAATGTGATCTATTTCTTAAAGAATGGTCAAAAAAAAAAGGTTTTCATATAAAGAAAGATCATGTAAAACGTGAAGAGGAAATTATTCGATGACATACATATTTATGTGATCATAGTCGTTCTTATAATTCTAATTCAGAAAAGGATACAGTTACAAAAAAGACCAAATGTCAATTTCTTGTTAATACGTCATGTCCTAAATTTAATAATCCAAATTCCAGCATTAAAGTTAATAAAATTGTCAATGAGCATAACCACCTTCTGAATATTGAAATGATTGCTTTTGAAGAAAAAAAAAAATTTTCTCCCGAAATGATTGAGGATATCAAGTTTTTAACTACACATTGTAAATTCGGAGCAATGGTTCAAAGAAAATTCTTAGAGGGAAAGTATCCTTCACAACCTATATATTCCAAAGATTTATATGCGGTTATTCAAAAATTTAAACCAACTTCTGAAATAGTATTGAATGATGCTACTACAATGTCCAATTGGTTAGATATTAAAAAAGATGATGACAATTCACTTACAAAATTATTATGGATGACCCCTGAACAAGTCGAAAACTGGATTCAATTTTCAAATTGCGTTTTAAATGATGTAATACACAAAATCAACCATTATGGTATGGGTTTGTAGGATTTAGTAATCATCGACATAACATTGTTCTTGCTCAAGCACTACTTCCTAATGAAAGCTTAGAATCACATACCTGGATGTTCAATGAAATACTAAAAGCAACTAACAGGCAACCTGCAGTAATAATGACTAATGCTAACTCTGCAGTTGATTTTGTAATTCATCAGGTTTTTCCTCAACATATCCAATTTATTGTGCATTTCATATAACACAAAATATCAATAAATATCTACAAAGATAATTTTTCTAAGTTTCTTGAGGCATTTTATGAATGCCGAAATAGCCTTATGAATGAGGTCTTTGAAAAGCAGTTTGAAAGTCTTTACCAAGATTTTCTTGTGCTAAATCTTACTTGGATGTACTTTATCAAACTAAAACTTATTGGGCATATAGCTTTATAAGCTATAAATTCATGGGTAGAATGATTGCGACTTCACAAGTAGAATCTGTTAATGCAAGTCTGAAGTGTCTATTATATAACTCAAATGTCTCTTTGTGTGATTTAATGAATGAAATTCATCAACTTTTGGACATGCAAGATAAGCGTGAAGAATATAACTTCTGGAAGCTTTCAATTCCTTGTGTAAAAAATAAAGACAAGACAAATTTCTTGTTTAAAACAATAGATGAGTGTTTAGAGAAATTTCTCACACCAATAATGCTTTAAAGACAAAA
This sequence comes from Dentiscutata erythropus, assembly GCA_910591965.1. Lineage (NCBI taxonomy): Eukaryota > Fungi > Glomeromycota > Glomeromycetes > Diversisporales > Gigasporaceae > Dentiscutata > Dentiscutata erythropus. The sequence goes on from CAJVPY010000989.1 coordinate 5,296, forward strand.
AGACGAAATAAACCAGTTAGTCTATTATGATGCTATTATACTTCAAGATAATGATTTAGAAGTATATACATATTTCAATTGTATTTTTTAATACAGTATGTATACTGTATATTGTATAATATGTATTAACATCTTTGAATTTACAATAGGAATGTTACACTAACGATTATGAAGCTGAAATTAATAATCTGATAAATATAGAAATACAGCAAATTACATTAAAACAGGTTATTGATTTTGTAGGAGGGTTATCTAATGTTATTGAAATATGGTCTGTGGCGGTTGGCAATACAACATCTGTGAAATATTATATAATTCTATTAAAGAATCATTCACATATTTGCATATGTTTATCAATAATTCAACAAGGCGTAATTTGCAGGCATTATTTTCGAATTATGCTTGTGACTAGTACTGCAAAATTTCATATCCGTCTTATCCCTTCTCGATGGTATTATAAGGATTTTGATGGCTCTAAAGAACTTTTTTTAACTGCAGAAAAGTTTATCAAAGAAAATAGAACACTGTTACAGCAAGAATCACCTATATCGATTAACTATCTATATGTATTTTAACAAGTTAATAAGGACTTTCTTGAAGAAAGTTTCAATTTATCCAAGCAAAAAATGGTCTATGGAAAGTTGCATGGAATGTACAAAAAAGCTATTAATAAGGCATTACAAAGTAAAACCAAGTCACAGCAGCTTATAAAACTATTACAGGATTTTACAGAAAGAAGCGATGAAGAGTCTGACAAAGAAAGCAGTGAAAGCAGTGAAAGTGAAGAATCTGAAGAAGTGATGATGATAAAGAGAATCAAATAATTGTATTGTCAAATCCGAAAAAGATACGAGGAAAAGGTTGTCCAGTTGGAAGTAAACGTTTGAAATCATTACATGAACCGAAGATCAAGAGGAAACAACAAAGACACTGCAAAAAATGTGGTAAAGTAGATCATTATCAAAAAAAATGTAGTAAAATGTAGATTTTTACATGAATATATACTTGTAATTAACTGTTTATCAAGTTTGATCGGACATGCTTAAATATTAATAATAGTTGTTGAACTGTTATATAATAGCTACGTATTACATATATAATATTCAAAAAGTAAATGCTTATTTGTTAGGGCTCTGACATTTATTACGTAATATTTTAGGGGTGGGGGTTGAGCATGTACTATATCAATATCTTACGTTACACAAATAAATTATATGATTTCTAAATTGGCCAATAATATAGATCTTACATGGGGGGGAAGGGGTAGCTCTTATAGTAAATGGATATTACGTAATAAATGTCAGTGCCCTTATAGTATCGTATCTCTTCATTTCTTTTTTCCCGTCGATACTGGGCTATATAAATAATGAAAAAGCTGACAATTCGATTTATTCTTTATTTTTAATTTTCATTCACATTTACTAGATAACGACTAAATCATTAACAACTCTAGTTTTTTCCTGTCTTTTTTTTTATATGTATTGAGTATATTACTAATTGAACTTCTATTTGATTCTTTGTTTTCAGCTTCAGCCATGTTAGCCATGATATTTATTATAGTATATACTATACATATATATAAACGTATATATGTACATACATATATATACTAACAACAGTCTACTCCCTAGCAAAATAAACTATAGCATGATACGATAAGTCATAACCATCTTATTATTATACCGAATACGTACATATATACGTTCACTGCTTTTGCCAAGTTTATGTATATAGAAATTTTGTTATACAATTTATTTATTATTATGTAATATATGACGCAATGAATAAATTGTATAATAGTAATTTGTGTAATATAATTTCTTTGAAAACAAACACGTCATAATAAATCACATGATATATATGCATGCGCTATAGTGCTATGGCACAAAATTATATAACTCTAATTTTAATAACCAATTTGATTAAAAAATATAAGAATATCTATTATTCTATATATTCGCTAATTAAGTTCAAATATAGTAAAAAAAATTATAGTAGTAATTTTATATAATACATAATAAACTAACTTAAATATAAACTATAAACAATTAAAGTAAAGCCTATTTATTATAGTTTAAAAAGAAATAATTGTGTAAATTTTTTAAACAATATAAACAATGTAAAGCTAGTATTAATAATTTTTTCATATCTAAGAAAGTTCGAATGTTTGTAATTTGGTTTATTGTTACAAAGTTATTACTTTTAAGATTTTTTAAACCAATTTAGTGATTTTGCAGTTGATTATATTTTTTATAAGGTTAATTGGACTATATTTATTATACATTATAATATTCTAGCTCAAAAAATTGTTTTTATACAAAGTATATTTAGGTTGTATAAATCTGTTAAAAATATAAAATACTTTTAAGTATTTGTTTATTGTATTATTAAACAATCGGAGAAAAAATCTAGAATAGTCTAATGATCTACATTATGCATATTGTTTACTTGTTTATATTTTGTTAACCACTTAAAACAAATGTCTACCATGCTCTTAGTCCTTGTAATTTTAATTTCATAGCCTACAGGTAAGCGGTACATAGCAGTGTCTATTAATTAAGTTATAACTTTTACAAGAGAATTTTTTAAGTTATAAAAAACTTCTATAAAGCATGTTTAGTTTTATTTCTTTTGATAATTTCTCTTATTATATGTTCTTTCTTTTTTATATATTAAGATTTTTGATAATGATAATACAAATTTATATAACTAAGTTTATTTCTAAATTGTACATAACTTTTTAATTTTAGCACTTTTGATTAACTCTCTTATATCGGCTTTTTCTCTCTAACAAAATTATTTTAAAAGAAAATAGTTAACATATTTTTATTAATTAATAGAGTTGATTTCTATTTCATACTATAAAATCTTTATAGATAATTGGTATCTACTTAAACTAAAGTCAATTACTCCAATATATAATGGGTCATTTTGTAACAAATCATTAACTTTCACTTTACAAAGTTTCACATAAATATGATTATGAAATTGTGTTCTTCTATTTTTAAATGTGCTTTTCAAAATAGCCATGTTGTTGGATACCTCATTTCTCCAGTCTGTGTATTCTTTAAAATCCTCTTACAATTCACCTGCATTTGTCAATAATATGAGTTCATTATGAGTATAATTAATCTAAAAAAATAGAGTGGTTTAATATAGTTAATATAATTACAAAACACCACTATTTTTGTGCAAGTAAGATTTGTCTAGTCTGTAATTGCCAGAATTTTTACTGTTCATTAACAGCATTATAAGCATAATAAAAAAGAACCCTTGCTTGATGATAATACTCATAACTTGAAAAAAAAAGTATCCAATGAATTTTATAATTATCACAAATTCACTATATACACTATACTTATTAAAATCATTATAGCCAATAAAATTGATAAATATATAAGACAGCCCAAAATAAGATCCTTTTGGCATGATGAAATTTACATTCGAAAAAATTTCTAATATTGTACTATCTAAATTGGCAAGAATTCATCTAACTATCCTAGCAACATCTACCTCAAGTGATCATTTATTCAGTGATGCTAGTAGCTTAATAATATCAAGAAGAACAAGAATTTCTCCAGAACTTTTAAAAGAATGATGTTTTTAAAAGGAATATTGATTAATATCAAAATATTCATCTTGAAAATATGTTATTAGTGTTTTTATTCATCCTGAATGTTATTTAGCGTTAGTGTTTATTCATCCTGAATAATATGTTATTATTTAGCGTTAATATGTAGTAGTATAAGTTTATATAAATAATATAATTGTAAACTTATATATACTTGTTTAATTATAGCAATAGAATTGTTGTTGTGCATTGAGAAAAATAAAAATATTTTTTTACATTATCGTTATCGTTATTGTTATCGTTATTAAAAAAAGATAACAGATAATCTGATTCGATTTAATATCAGATTTGGATATATCCGTTTAAAAAATATCTGCGTTAAATCTGGATATAGTCATCCAGATCGCTACTCTACATCAACTTTTAATTACTGATTATAAATATCGGATCAACGGGTGTCTCATTTATCATATTACAGCTGTTTTCATAAATTCTGGAACAACTGAAAAAGGGTTTCACCAATCTTGAACAATTTTTCGATTCTAATCTCTATCTGGTTGGCTGTCGATCCTCAAAATGTTGTTATTGGCTACTTAAAATAGACGCCTATTTACAACAGGAGGAAACGTTAAACGTTATAAAATTATTACACAATTGATAAAAATTTTTTTTATATTATTTTACAATACTTTTTTGGAAGGCTTATCTTTTCTATTAATATTGAAAATGATTAAACAAACATGAAGCTCTCACTTTGCTTTACAACATATTTTTTGAATCTCATGGTTTCATCTTTTTGTAAATTTTGCAATTTGATTGGTTGACTAATCCTGTAGTGATATTTTGACTGGTCGATACTACAATCGAGTACAATAATACCTGATTGAATTTTCCAGAAGCAATGTCAGAAAATAGAATTTCTTTAAGTTTATCGACAGACTCTTATAACAATTTATTGCTTACTATTTGCAATATACAATCAAATATAGTGATCTGATAATTCTGATATAAAAAAAGTTCTCTTTTACATTGAATATAAAATTAAAAAAGTTCTCTTTTACATTGAATATAAAATTAAAAATTTTACTTCATTACATCAGTTGACTGTATATACAAAAAAAACTTTTTGTAATAATCAAAAGCTTATGCGTAACATGATAAGAAATTGATTTGCAGATTTTAAAAAATCAACCAGCTAAATCGAATTAACTTTTTCATTATTGCTAGTTGAGCTTGTTTATAGAAATTCTTTTCACAAAAGTATAAAAACCATATGAAGTATTTAATTGTGACACCAACTCCTCTATCTACTACAAAATCTCAAAAAACATTTTCATAATACCGACTAAATGCTAGTGATATAACTAATGCCGGCTAACTTTGTCAGTATTAGGTCTGTCTTTTGGGATTTTGTGGTAAAGCCCTATCGGATTTAGCAGAGAATTATATTCGAGTACTATTGAATATAAAATACGATTGAGCTCGACTTTGTGGCAATCTTAAAAACTTATTTAGTGTATTTCAACCCTGTGTAAATTGGTCCTCCAACATCGAGAGTGAATGAACATAGTTGCGATGAATTATTTTCATATATGCAAGTGAATGTAAAAATAATTGCATCATCTAATAATCAATAAAAGTTAGCATTAATAATTATAATCTCATCAAATATTAGTAATAATAATATTCTTTTTTTTAAAAAAAAAAAAAGCTTTACAATCATGTTGTTTCTGAATTTCTTTTTTCATGGTGGTTATAAAAGTCATATAGGTCATATAAGTTATTGAAGGTCATCCAACATTGTTTTCGAGATCTAATAAGGACACATCCACTGAAAATAATTTAAATAATAACAAAAAAATAGCAGGAATTTCGTTTATAGAAATTAATTTTAACTAAACTTATTTGAAGGTATAAATAGTTATGCGTATAATATGAAAAAAGGTTTGACATTAAAAAAGCTAACCTTGCATCAGAAAAAATATATTTTCAAGATTATATATATACAGTATATATATTTATTAAAAAGATATATAAATGTATTATCTTTTGAGCAGATAGTATAATGCATCACAATGAAGAAACCAAATCATTTGAGAAAAGCAGAAGAGTTTGATTGCAAGTAATGTTAAAATTTTATTCACAGATTGATCGTAATATATGATTAAATTAATATTTTATTGAGTCTATTCAATTTATTTTTAAGACTTGGATAGAGAAAAAAAAGAAATTCACATATTAGTTTCAAATCTGAAAATTGGGATAATGAAAATTTTTTTGGTGATACTTATAGGAAATAGATAGTCATAGGTTGTTTGGTCATAACGATTACTTATGCCCTTTTTTAATATACAGTAGTAAGAATCATAGCAAAAAAATTTTTATTAGCATTTAATATGACCAATATAACCAGTGTTGGCACTTGGTATATGTCTATATTTTTTAAAAAATTTGGACTATGTCCAAACCTATATGTCCATGTCTATAAATTACTATGTCCATATTTGTCCATATTATTTTTAATAAGTCCAAATGTCCATATTGCCCAACACTGAATATAACTTATGACCAAAAAGTCATACTGTATGATTATATGACCAAGGTCATATCAAAAAAAAAGGTATGGCTTAGAACATCGCCTGAAAGTGTGCATTGTTGGAACAGAATAATATATATGAGGTCATATTTGAAAAACTGCTATTTTTTTTTTGAAAGAGGTCATATTTGAAAACTAGGTATTGGGCGTTAAGGTTATATTTTAAAATAGATAATCAATAAATAGGTTATAAGTCCGATAACCTGCCATATTCAAAAAATCGATCCACCAAGCTTGTTTGTTCCATAATTAATTTCCGGGTTCAAATAAGCCTGTTCGGGTAAAATGAGCTCATTCAGTTCATTTGAACCCACTTCGGGTTTAAATGAGCTCATTCGGTACATTTGAACCCACTTCGGGTTCAAATGAGCTCATTTGAACCCAACATTTAGATATAAAAACTTTGCAATTTAATTGGTCCATTAATATTAGCTAATCATATGAGAGACAAAAAAAAGATCCAGAAAATCAATTTTTATGTTGTAAATCTTATAATAACGATACTTTTGTGTCTTAAGTAATTAAATTGATTTATATAAAAAACATCTTTTGAAAAAATAGTCCTTTTCTCAGCACCTAGCCCATATATGTCCACTATGCATACCGGTTTTGACAGGGTAGACTGTATCTAAATTTTTGCTAATGAATTATTGGATATCCAGATATTATCCGGCAAACTCATGAAAAAAATTTCTTTGTTTTTTTTCTAATAATCCAATTAAAAAAATTAAAAAAGGCGTTGTTACTTTAAAAAGCACACTAAAATGAAGCCGACAAATATAATTTTATTTGTGAGTGTTTACTTGTTCAAGAGTTATTGCAATCTAAATTTTATATGTTTTTACTACTTACGCTACCACTACGCCACCGATAATTATAAAAAAATTTGATTAATGATTTTCACTATACATACAGTATACCTGCACTGTTTGTAATTAAATATGCATTAGTGTTATGTTTATTCCCTATCATAAAATGCCGGATAATATATACTTATTCGGATATCCGGATTCATATCCGGTGTAATGAATTAATTATGACCTTTTTTTTATCAACTAAATTAGTATCGTGATTATTAAATCTCACTACATGAAATGGCACGCATACTGACACGAGACTAATATGATAGCGTGTGCTTTTGATATAATTTAGTAGGTTCCAGAAAGTGTTCTTTGTATTAATCAAAATATATATGATTTTAAATACTCCTATCATTAAAATCCGGTTGTACGTAAAATTCGCTGTTTTGGGACATCTGGTAAAAAATTGACCGAATGATTGTTTGTTTGGCCGATTAGATAATGATTTCGGTAATTAGCGATTACGTAATGTGCATATCTTGAGATAATGTATATCGATATCACTATTTTTGCGCTTCAGATTATACTAGTTCAGTTGCTATTACTTCAGACAATTTGGATATTTCAAATTCAATAGCAATTATTTCAGATAAATTAGGCATTTTTAAAATGTTTACAATAGACGAACAAGCTAATGGTTCCTTAGATCAACCGTTTCAATATTTTTCATCTGATTCATACTGATTTGCTTTTTGGTATATTTTAAAAATTTATATTACATAAATGAAATAATTTTATAGATTTTTTACTATGATTTTGTTTATAATTTTCAATGCATTTCACCGACAATCTTTCCCAACACATTCATTTCCCGACAGTCAATTCCCTGACACTTTCATTTCTTCGACATTTTCATTTCCCCGACAATCGTTACTACAATGATTGTCGGGAATTACTGTCGGGGAATGAAGTGTCGAAGAAATGAAAGTGTCGGAAAATTGGCTGTCGGGGAAATTAAAGTATCAGGGAAATGATTGTCGGTGAAATTTTTTCAGGGAATGATTGTCGGGGAAAACGATGTCAGAGAAATGATAGGGATCCAAAAATTAATTTTGGATGTAGTATCGTTCAGAATACAATCGCAAAAAATATATCTATATTACTAATCACATCCAAATTAAAAGTTTATCACTGCCGAAACAAATAACTTATCGAATCGGCCGGGATATCTATCCGTTATCATCTACGACATTGAAAACTATTACATATCTGTTTAAGTATCACTAAATTTAAGAAAGATTTACGTACGTTTTTTTTTTCATGGACCTTTTTTAGCTGTGATGATGAGTAAACATGCAGTATATTCAAAAAGGGATAACTAAGATTGAATTTTATTGTCTAATACGTACAGTATTTGAAATATAGTTATCAATGTAAAAGTGTTACAAAAAATTTTTTATTAAGATACCCAAATATAACCTCGTATATTATTCGGGTCCTGAACAGAGTGGTATACTGTATATCGATAAAGTAGTTTACGCGTCATATTACGAAGTTCTTATTGCTGTACTGGTCATCATGTGTAAATAAATTAATCTTAATAGGTATGTTTCAGGATTATTTGACGTGGAATTATATTAAAAAAATAATATATATATTTCGTAACGAGTTCCAAAATATACTCATACAGATCATAAAATAATCGGGTACCTTATAGCAATAATCATGAAAACAGAGTTTATAAAAAGAATATCTTTTTTATTTATTATTATTGCTAACTAAATAATTACAAAATTCTAAACAATTCTAACAATTCTAAGTACTAAACCAGTTCAAAAATCGCGAAACACGAATAGATCTACACGAAACGAAACCAAATCAAACAACAAAAGGAAAAATTGGAGTAAATCAACACGAAAGACATGATATCTATAATTAAGAACATTGTTCCAAGCGAAATAAAATGAAGCGACGTACTGTACGCATACGTATAAAATAAAATAAAGAACAGATAGCAACAAATAGCAACGAAAGCAATGAGTAGTGAGAGCAATGTACAAAAATGTATGAAACATGAATACATATCAATACACAATCCTGTGTAATAGGCAACACAAAAAACCATCGTTACATCACTCCACAATTTTGCGCACTGATTAACTTGATCGTAGTCATTACAACCTCAAAACTAATCAGCATGATAGTCGCGAAGACTGCATTTGTTCTTATAATAAAGTTGTTATATTTGAGTGTCACCAAGGGAAAACCTGACCTGTTATCAGGCTTTCAATTATATTCTATATCGACATTGTCTATTTAATTTATTAGGGAATATGTAACATTTTTGTATTATAAACTATATATTGTGAAATTGTAGTATGTTTCTATTTCTATTTCGTGCTCCGAAATAAATAACACGAAAATCAAAGATTTACAAACAGCACTAAAAGTTACTGTATACAAACACTAAATTTTTTTTTTTTTTAAAAAAAAAGATTACAATAAATTGGGGAAAAGTACAATGTATAAAATAAATTGGGGAAAAGTGTAAAGTATAAAATAAAATTGGGGAAAAGTACAAAGTATAAAATGTATAATGTTGATAACAATGTCATTTTGACGTAATTTAGTTCAGGTCCACAATTGTATATGCACCTATGGAACTTGACCGTTTATTGTTAAAGGAAACTTTCATGTTTACACAATGTTGTGGGAATACACCTTTGACACCACCCCGAGTTTCGTTAATTCCCTGTACCCAGCCATCATCATATACCACTAGAACTGTAACCTTGTCACCGGGTTGTATATCCAATTCATCAGGCAATGTCGGCACATACGTATCAATGACAGTATATGAACCTATAGGCTGTGGTGTTTCTTCTTCTTCTTTCAATTCTTCAAAAGTATTTTGTTTTTCCCATGCAGTAGCTGACGTAGCAACAATGCTATCAGTAAGTTCCCGACGTTTCCTTTTGCTTACGACCATGAAAATGCCAACAACTACAACGCATACAACACCAAAAGATGCAATTCCGGCAACAATTATTGGTGACGCTCCGTCAGAGACGGTAACCGTTGGCTGTCCATTTGCCTGAACTGTGTTATAAATGTCATCAAAGAAATTAAAGAAAAAAGAGATAAATAATATGTATATCAAAAGTAGAGTGACTGGCATGGCTAAAAAATTTTGGTACGCTATTAAATAAAATTCATATCATGCCATACTATAGGCATACTAATAATTATAAATATTAATAATAAAAATATGTATATATATTGTATATTAATTGTATTATTTTTGATTTAGCCCTTAATCAAATATTTATTATGAATTTTAAATATAATTGATATGCTTTAAAAAAAAAATTCAGGCATGCCAGTTTCCCCTATCCATAAGTAATTAATATTATTCATGTCAAATACTATTCTAATCGTAACTTAAAACTAAGGTTGTTAATGGAGTAGCATACCTCTAGGGTGAGCCCAACCCAAGTTGGAGTGAGTTAAAGATATGCTGGAATGAAACTGGAGTAACTTTAAGCCAATCTGGAGCAGCTCCGGAGTGAGCTCAACCAAGTTGGAGGGGTAGTTCAACCCAACCCACCCAACCCAATCCATTAACAACCCTACTTAAAATTCTTATCCTATAAGAATTAATAGAGGAAGAAATAAAATATCTTACCAGACTTATCGTCCATCAGTTTACCATCTGAAGCGGATTTTTGAACAGTATTGCTCACTTCCGCTTTTGCCGTATTCGCGGGAGAAGCATTTTGAGCTGGTTGAGCTCTTATCCGAAGACGATTTGAGTGTCGTCTCTTTACTGAACTATCGCTACTTATAGAGCCGCCATTATACCGGCGTGATAAATTTCTATTATTAATGTTTATTTTTTTAGCTCCTGCACAATTCCAAGATCCCAAAAGAACCGTTATGAAAATGAATATAAAAGTAAGGTGTAATATAGTACGCATGCTTATGTTATAATGTATGCCTTTTTGGAAATGTAAAAATAAAACAGGGATGAAAAAACTGAGAAAGTAGGAAAGCAGATGAATGAATCACAGGGTAGTGCTGCAGGGAAAAGTCATTAGTTAGTTCATTTGATCATAAAGGTAGCAAATTCAGGTTTACAGTAATAAAGAAAGTTCGTAAATACTTGACTTACCTTTTTTTAACACTTATATATTAAAGATTAAATTATATATTATTATTTTTTTTTATTTTTTATTTTATTTTTTTTAATTTTTTTTTTTTTAATTTTTTAATTTTTTTTTCTTTGTTGCCTGAACGCAGTGCGAGATAGTTATATAAAAGAAAGTGACAGATATCTGTCGTGGTTTATATAGGAGTAAGGTGAGAATAGAAAAAAGTATGTATATTTTGAATCGTTGCTATCAAGCGGCAAAGAGTGCACACTCGGTGAGAAAAGAATGTAAGGAGAGAAAGTGAAAAGTATAAAAATAATTTTGAAGAATCAATAATTCTGCTGGATACCGAGAATCCTGCCTTCTCAGTAGATCTTATCTATTTTTAGATGAAGTCATTAAACACGCGTCTGCATAAATACTAGCCATGTGCATTTTTATACCAAGATCTTCGTAATTACACGCATATTTCTAATGAATGCTAGGTAACAGTAAACGGTAAATGGGTATAGAGGTTTAAAATTTTCTTTTTTAGGATGATTTTCTATCAAAAATAGCTAATGATTTGACATTTCGAGATGAATGTTTGAAATCGGGCCCCGGTCAGGAAATATTATAGTACTCCTAAGTGTCAGGAGACGCCAATGCAGGTGTATAATACATCACATGTTTCATATATCCAAGCAGTTTCGACAAATTCTTCTCTCTGTAATTCTCAGCTAAAGGTCTTTAGTTATCGTAATAATAGTGTAATAATTTTGTTTATTATTGTCACACTGCATTTTTTTTCTTAAATCGAACATCGTTGAAAAGCTTGCATTTTTATGTATGTAGTAATACATTATTATATCCATTTTCGTTATGATGATTTAAATTTAGATTTGATATAAGTATGAATTACTATTGGATATCGCCGAAAATTACCGGATAAAGTTAATTTATACATTAATTCAATTTATGCTCACTAATGGAGTATTTGCCATACGGATATGAAGATTAATTAATTATAACTAAACCATAATTTTCATAAAATCTCATAAATCGCTGCGTAAGTAATTAAAGACAAAGAATAGATGATAGTTAGATTGTTTGCAGATTTTACGTTTCGCAAATCTGAATTGTCTGAATTGAAAATATATTTTCGCTGATCGGTTATACCTGTTTGAGAAAATCGATCACTTACCCGATATGATACAAAATTTTACCTTAAAAAATCTTTTATTTTTGTTTAACAGCATACGTGTTTTTATAATATAACGTAATGTTTATACGTATACGACTTTTTTTATTACTTCCAGAAGATATAAGAAATTCATAGATAATTTTAGAATGTATGAAAAAAAATGCCTATATGAATGCATAATAAAACTTAAAAAAGAATCTGATGAAACTACTTCACGTGCTGTTAAAGAAATTTTAAGCATTCTAAAAAATATTGTATTCAAATCTAATTGCAGAAATATTAAATGAAAAAAACCTATCAACTGCGATTATATTGTTGTTAATTCAAGCTGATTTAAAAAAAATCTTTCTGTAGAAAATTCATTTTTTATTAGTATATATTGAAAAAGCAAAGTATTACTAATACAAATATAAAAGAGAAAAAAGATTTTAGATTTACCGTATGCCACTGCTTACAGTATCCCCAAAATAATACCCCACTACTACCAAATTGTTTCTTGAATAAGACCCGGGGTAGAACTATAATGATTTACTACTTTTAATATGATATATTTATCAGATAAATACTCGGTTCTTTACACAGTACCCATGAGAATACTATTTAATTTTAAAAATGAAACTAGTATGTTAGACCTGTTGTTAAACGACGGGTTATAATATGTGTCGCTAGAGAAAAACCTGTCAATAAATGGCAGGTTTAACCATGCTACACGAATATGCAATTTCATAATCTCTGTAAGCAGTGGCATATGGTATTGGTATGTTATTAAAAAATTATCTTGAATTAACTTTTGAATTTATATATTAAATGCTTTTATTTATTTTGCAGTTTACAAAAAAAAAAAAACAGAAAATAAAATAAAATTGTGATAAGAAATAAATATAGTTTTTATTGAATATGCCAAAGTTTTATTAGCTAAAAAATAATTTAATGTTGTGGTTGATGCTGTTATTGGCTGATGCTAAAATTTTGACTTATTTTATTATGGAATTTTAAAAAATTTTCAGGCCTTTTCATTAGGGGTTTTTTTTTTAATGTTAGGTTAGGGTTTGAGAGTAGAGTTGTTAGTAAAAAAGTATATGTGAACTTTAGTAGGCATTATACTGTAGATTTAAATTGGGACCCCAAATTTAAGCATCAGCCAATTTTAGCATCAGCCATGACATTTAATATTGTAAATATACAAGTACTAAAGTAGCAAAAATATACTATTGTATGATAACTCTTCCCAATAATCTTTTATACCAAATATTCCAAATAAACTAATCTATGAAAAACTATATAGTTAATATATTTATATATAACAAAACTTCTTCAAGCTGCTGTTGGGTACAAAGTTTATTTACTGTATGTCCTGAACTGAAATAGAGTTGAAATAGATAAAAGGCTTATAAGCAAGGCATCTTGGCAGGCCTGGTACTATTGAGCAAAGACATAGTAAAGGAAACTCAGAAGCTTTGTCAGACTCTGTGGATACGAAAGTAGAAACGGTTGCTTGGTTAAATATTTTATTCTATACAGTATAACTTCTACCAACTTTCTATATATTTGGTACTTGCTCTATCTTCCTTCCTTCTCTCTCCAAATTTTTTCGAAAAAGTGGGCATTTTGGCTCTCTCTATCAACTGATTGACAGTGTTTACACAACCCAAATCGGGATGCTAGCCACAACAACAATCCAAGATATTAGTCACATGGTAGACACGACTCTTAACATGTGCCACTAGAGCATATGTCATACAATACATGTACCAATTATATATAATATATTAGTATTAGATAGATAAGAGACAATAATACTTAGTATTATATAATTTTTTAGGCTACCTTAGCCAAACTTTATACTGTTATCTTTTCTTTTTTCTTTTTTCTATTTTTTTGTTTATTTTTTTTTCGTTCGATTATATGTCAAGCTACTTTGTCTTTTCTTTTACTTTTTTTATCTTGTTCCCTTTATATTCAGTTACTATTTAGAATATCTTTTTTTTTTCTTTTTTTTTCTTTGATATATTATTTTTTTTTTATTTTTTTTCTTCTAAATTTTTTCTTCTGTTGTAAATAGGGGTTGGACCCGAGTAGAAATTGTTAATATATAATTATAATAAATTACCCGGATAACTCGGGTAATTTAATAATACCCGAGTAGGAATTTTCTTAACGAGTCCAACCTCTAGTTGTAAATCAGCATTTTTTTTCCCTTATACAAACATAAGAGAAATAACTAATCTGTTTGGATATAGGTGAGAAAAGTTTTAAAGGAAAGATGGGTAGTCTTAACAGGCTGTGAATCTCAGCCAGTGATCTGTGAAATCAAAATCTGAGGTAGATCGAGATAAAACAGAGAGGCTGCTTCTACTTTGGCAAGTCGCACATAGGTATCATTAAGGCAACCAGGTGAGCTACACTTTAGTATAAAACAGCATAGCTGTATATAGAATTTAGGTTGTTGTATATTCTATAATAAATAATAAAGTTGTGACAAAACTGCTTAAAATATATATATATATATATACTATTGTATATTCTATTTAAATATTTTTGCTTAAAATATTTTATTTTATTTTATTTTATTTAATATTAATAGTAAAATCTCACTTTTATTTTTATTAAATTTAATAAAAACTTTTTACAAAATCAAAAAAAATTTATTATATAAATTTAATACTTTTTTTTAAAAAAAAAAAATTAAGATGAGACTTTGCTTATATCTTTATTAAATAATTTATATAAATAGTTATATAATGAAATTATATAAAAAAAACTTAACTTATATAATAATAAATAAATATAAATTATATGCAAGAATAAGAGTTCAGACTAATTATTTATCTGCAATCTAAATTTACTAGAGTGGCTAAGACTTACCTAGATTTGAAAACTTTCTGAATAGGTATAAAGTTTTATAAAAGTTCTATAGGATATATAAGAAGTAAATTTTTTATAATATTCCTTAAACTATAAATTTTAGTATACAAATTTGTATACTAAAATAATTTTAAAAAAATTGATATTGAAGAAAAAAATTTTTATAAAAATCTTTACTATAATTGGCTATAATAACTTCTAAAGGTTTATATTACATAATGATACTTTGCTATTGCAATGTTATATATTCAAAAAACCCAAACAAAGAGCACAAACTTACATAATAGCTATAAAATATACTATGAAACCTAAGTTTTTGAGTTATCTTTTCTTCTTAGAGTTGTCTTTAAAATTAGTTAATCATAATGAATCTTTGACCAACTTTAATATCATTTTATAAAAGATATTTTCACATGATAATTATGAAAATCTTTTATGATAATTATGTAAAGGTATCTTTTTTACTATTAAATTTGACTACAAAGACTATATAATAGCCAACTCATTTTTGAGGCAGTGTTAAGAAAGTTTTTCAAGATAATAATTTTATGAAATGTAGCATGTAGTGCACTTTTATTTTATCTTAGGAAATAAGAATATAGCTTAATAAAATTTGAACCAATTTTACAAAAACAGATCAAAAAAATTTTAGCATACAAATATAGGTTGTATATTAGAATCCCAATACACAAAATCCCAACATACAAAATTTTGGCAACAAAATCTCAATAAACAAAATTCTGACAAATTAAAATTCCAAAGATATTAAAATCAGAATTTTAATTTGTTGGGATTTTGTTGCTAAGATTTTGTATGTTGGGATTTTGTATATCGAGATTCTGATATACAACCACAAATATGTATACTATACAGTTTAAAAGATAATAATTTTGGTGTATATTAATAGAATAGAATAAAAAAAAAATTTGTAATTAAGTAAATTATTTTAAAAAGATAATAGTTATAAAGAAGTAAATAAAAATAGTAATAATAAAAATAAAAATAATAAAGAGTAAAGTTAGAATAAAGATAAGAAAAGATAAAAGATAGTATTAAAAAATAATAAAAATTAAGTATCTTTATCAGCTGGTAATGCTACTTCATATACATGCCAACGAAATTATTTCGGGTTCAAAAACCTGAAATTAAAATTTAAAGACGAAATTGTTTTTAACCTATTTTACTTAAAAGACGAAGTTTTTTAACACTTTTTTTAAATAGACAAAATTATAAAGAGTATAAATATATAAATTTTATTTGCTCTTTCTTATAAA
>CAJVPY010000990.1:0-21730 GCA_910591965.1 Dentiscutata erythropus
TTGAAAATTTGCATGGGTTAAAAAAAAGTTTACCCAATAGCAATGTTAACTTCGCCAAATTACCCCTGTCTACCTTATATTTGTAAATTATTAAAGTATAGTTTGTTTATAGATTTTATATTAATTATATTTACAAATTTGTTTGAAGTTTGTTTATTTAAATTTATAAATATTACAAGTTATATTATTAATTAATAAAAACTTATCAAATTCTCTTCTATACTTACCAAACAAGTCAAAAAATCTTTAAACTATTGTAACCAAAATATTTGGTTATAGGTGGGTTTAGGTCTTTTTTAGAAGAGATTAAAAATAAAAAGGTGTTTATTTAGATAGTTTTTAGGACATGATAGTGGATCATGTTTATATCAAAGAGCTTTTACAGATTCTTTTATAGTTTTTTAATAAATTTAACTATTTTAAATATAATCTCTAAACTGTTTACTGGCCCTGTTATGCAAAACAATTTTATGCATAATGATTTATGCATAACGATCGTATGCATAATGATTTATGCATAATGAAATAATAGTATTTTGTAAATAAATAAATAAAAAGAAAAATCTATACTAAGAAAAATAACTTAGTAGTAGCCATAACGTGAATAGTTCAACTGTGTCACATGACTACATAATCATACAAAACGTTAAACCCAAAAATATCACTATGTTACACTTCCCCTCCTTCAAAAATGTAAGGTCCTCTGAGCATAATTAACTAGTAATTATGAAATTTTAAACTTCTATATATATAAAAAAATAAACTAATTTTATTAGGGGTTTTAGGTTCCTGGTGTACCTGTAACTAGAAATCTATAAACTAAAATTCTAAAAATTAATTTAATTCAGGGTTTTTTATACCTGGGATAACCCATAACCAAAAACTTAGGGGTTTTAAACAGAATAACCCCACAACTAAAAAACTTTGGGTTCTAAACAGGATAACCCCACAATTAAAAAAACTTAGGGTCTTAAACGGGATAATTCCACAACCAAAAAACTTATCTATGGCTAATCTATAGCCAAACTTTATTCACAGCTATTCCCACCATAGCCAAAATTCTATCTATGGCTATTTCTACTATAGCCAAACTTCATTCATGGCTATCCGCACCATAGCCAAAACCAACTTACTTCAGGGGTTTTGTATTCTTGGCTAACCCACAACCAAAATTCCATGCACAGGTTTTATTACTCACCAGACCAGGCTATATCATTGTGACTTACAAATACATACATATAAAAAAAACTAAACAAATAACAAAAAAAAATAAATCTAATCTAAAAAAAAACATTACGTAATAAAAAAAATATAATATCTAAAAACATAACGTCTAAATAAAAAAAATATAAAATATATATTGTAAAAACTATTTTTTTCAAAACCTTGCATTCGAAATTAGAAGATATGCATTTAAGTACTATTTATTTAACTATTTATTCATTTATTCTTAGGGCCAGGTCAACTTCTAAATTCTATAGAGCTATACCAAAGTCAGGTGGTATTTTTTTCGTCTTTTCATCTTTATGTCACTCACATGATCATCAGATTATCAATTGATGATCCACTAACTTGATCTATTTGATCTTTTACCCTTTTTAGTTTAGCGCTTTTTACCTTTTAAATTTACCTTTTTCATTTTTTTTTATACTTTTTCTGGCTTGTTCTTGGGTTTTTGTCACCAGCTTCTTTCTGAATTCTCAGATAAAACTTTGTTGTTGTTCTTTTCTTTACCTGCCTAGTTGTTTGATATAATTATCTTTCTTTTGAGAGTACTTAAATTTCTAGTTTTTTTTTTCTTCAAGATTCAAGATCTTCTCTTTTCACCTCTTCTTTCATAATGCAGAAATTTTCACTGTCACTGTTTTGGGTTTGATTTAGGAAAGTTTTGTCTTATTTTTTCTTTTTCTTTCTATAGGCAAGATGAAACCACTAAGGTTCTCTAGTCATACTATAGGTGGAGCCCTTCCAATTATATTGGACCAAGATGTTTAGAGCTTGTTCAGTATGATAAGTTTCTGGTTTTTATTATTGTTTCTGTTTTCAGTTTTTTTTTTTTTATTATTATTTCAATTGCTGTATTTAAAGTCTAATGTTTCACATTGCTTCTTTCTTCATGAAAATGTCTAACAGCTTATATTGTATCAATATGCTTGTTTTACTTGTGGTTTTCTTAAGACCTTCAGATTTTTCTTTGATCTTGGATTATTCTTCATATTTGAATTTGAATTATCTTGGCTACTTGAATTAATGATTGGTCAATTATTTCTAGCTATCCAGATAGGTTTGGATCTTGGTTCAAAATTCAAATATAAAAGATCTTTTTATCCAGGTTAATAAGCAAAGCATCAAAAGCCAATTTCATAAAATATTGAAACTGGATATAAAGGACTGAACATAAAGCATGAGTGTTTATATAATTAGTGTATCCTTTTATATTATCTGTGTCTTTGTTTTTTTTTTTATTTGTTTGATATATTTAACCATCATTTTACTACTTTATTTGCATACTGAGATAGATATTAGACAATAATAGATGAAGTGGAATTCAAGACTGCATTAGACAATTAAACATAAAGAGGCATGTTAGCATAGAACCTTTGGGAATCAGCTATGCTTTCACCCAAGAAGCAGGTATAGAGGCAGACATAAGATGTAGAGACTAGTTAAAAGTGATGTATTCTTTTTACAATATAGCTTTGTTTTGTGTTTTTCATTAACTTTATCCTACTAATGTTTACTCTTAGAATCAGGATATTAGATACAAGATATAGGATGTGGGAATATTAGGCGAAGGTTGAATGCACAATTAGGATATTGGTATTGGGAAATGATTCAGACATTAATTAGTTCATTAGGGGAACAGATATAACATTCTTTGGGTTGAATTTCATCAATTAGATAATCTGGGTCCTATCATCATTGCCAAATATAACTGAAATATTTGGTTATGGGTGGGTTTAGGTTTTTGTTAGAAGAGATTCAAGACAAAAAGACATTTTATTTAGATAGTTTTTAGAATATGATAGTAGATTATGTCTATATCAAAGAGCT
Source organism: Dentiscutata erythropus (assembly GCA_910591965.1). Taxonomy (NCBI): domain Eukaryota; kingdom Fungi; phylum Glomeromycota; class Glomeromycetes; order Diversisporales; family Gigasporaceae; genus Dentiscutata; species Dentiscutata erythropus. The sequence goes on from CAJVPY010000990.1 coordinate 3,055, forward strand.
TTTACAGATCCTTTTATAATTTTTAATAAATTTAACTATTTTAAATATAATCTCTAAACTGTTTACTGGCTCTGTTATGCAAAATGATTTTATATATAATGATTTATATATAATGATTGTATATATAATGATTTATACATAACAAATTTATGCATAACAAAATAATAGTATTTTGTAAATAAATAAATAAAAAGAAAAATCTATACTAAGAAAAATGACTTAGTAGTGGCTATGATGCAAAAAGTTCAACTGTGTCATATAACTACATAATCATATGGAACATTAAATCCAAAAATATCACTATGTTACACTATTACTAAATATCAACAATATGAAAGAATTTAAAAGTTAAAAGGTCTTTATCATCTAAGCATATCTTAGAAATTGCTTTATGTAAATAAATATATTTTTTAAACTAGCTAATATAGAATTCAATCACATATTTACTTTAGGTTACAAAAAATTTATATTGGCAATTTGACAATATGATTTTAAATATTTAATTTGTTACAACTTAAAAATTTAGTAAGTATTTTATAATACTCTAAACTTTTTTTTGTAATTGGCTTGTTTTTTTTGTTTTTTTTTAACAGTTTAGCAGTCTTATCTCTACTTTATTAGGCTTTATAATATTATACTGTAAAATATTAAAATTTTTGAAGAGTATAAACTCTAATGCCACCTAAATTACAAGTATTAGCTCATTTGGCTCTTTGTAACCAGAGTTCAAATTACCTATGTGTGATCTGCTATAGGCAGGATTCTTCTTCAAAATATTCTTTTCTGCACTTAAAAAGAATAGATCTTCACTGAAAGGTTTCTACCGGCTTGTCAAGACTATCTATTCTTCTTTTTAAATCTTTTCTACTTAGATCTGGGCAGAATAGTTCATCTCTTACTTTTTTATAAGGAAAGAAAAAATATGGCACATCTATGAAAGAAAACAAAACTATTTAGAAAAAAAGAGAAAAACAAAAAAAAAATATTTAACTGAAAAAAAAGAGGTCCTAAATATAGTTCCATTATAATAGGAAAAGCAATGATAAATTCATCATCAATGCCATATAATATTGCTCATAAATATGGTTTTATAGTACTCCAAAATCCTGACGTTCAAAATCCTGACAGTATATAATTGTCCTATATATAAACATTGTCCACTAGATCAGTAGATTGGCCAACTCTGTATGCCAATATTGGACTATGACAAAATCATAGTAGGTCATAGTCTAGCACTGGCTTTAATAAAGTTCACAAATGGGCTAATGGAGCTTTAAATAAAACCAATACTATTTATTAGCTCTATTTAGAGCTCCATTTGTGGGCTCCATTGAAGCAATAAAAATTTTAATTATACACATATTAGATTAAATTACTATAAGAGCTTATATACAAGACTTGGGCCTGTTTTATTATACCAATTTTTAAACTCTTTATGAACCCCAGAGGTTGCAAAATAGAAAAAAATTCAAAGTGCATTAGAATAGAAACTATTGAGTGCAAGACTAAAACTAATCAACTAACTAAATCTACACTACTAAACAATTAAATTAGCTATTCCAGGACTCTAAACCTAGAATTGGAAGGCAGAAGAGAGGTGTGAAAAGACTCAGTTCAAGTTTCAAGATTTTAGAATCTTGCTGTGGCCCAACCTAAATGCCAAGATAAGTATAGTCTTGCAATCTTTTTTTACCAGTTGTATTTTACAATTTACTTGAGGCTAAAGAAGGCTCTTCATTTAGTGCAATAGGGCTTTGATATTGAACTTTTAATCATTAAGATTCTTAACAATTGTCATGTGGTCATGTGGTTAGAATCTCTGTATTATTGAGCAATTATTTTAAGTAATTAATGATATTTATCAATAGTCTAATTAGTGTATTATTGATATAAAAAGGTCTTATTATGAATTAATGATCTCTATTGTTCTCTTTTATCTATAATCAAATAATATAGTTTTTCATCAAGATTACAAAGACAAGAGATTTTTAATAATGATTTTTTTATAACAGAAATTATAATGACTTAATAAGAAAAAATCTATTAGAGCTAACACTTCTACTCAAATTTCGAAGGTTAAAACTTAATTGAGAATAATATTTATTGAGACAAAAAAAAGGTTGTATTTATAGTTTTATATTACTGTATCTTTTTACAAAATATGTTCATTAATTTTACCAATTTTACTTGTTGTCTGAAATGAAGCAAAGAACTTATATCTATGCTTTTTAGTTATCAAATTTTTTTTTTTTTTTTTTTTATATATAATTCGGCAGTCTTGCCTTTACTTTATTAGGCTTTGTAATAATTATCTAAACTATTAAAACTTTCTGAAAAGTTATTCTCCCCAGTACTTAAATTACAAATGAAAACTCACCCGGTTGCTTATGAGTACCTATGTGTGACCTGCTATATTAAGAATTGCCTCTGTATTACCTTATCCTGCAATTGGCTTCGACAATACATCAACAGCTGATTCTTATTGCCTGTCAAGACTATATATCAGTTTTCCACCAATCTGAACATTGACCTTCTACAATCCACCTCAACACCTCTTTCTTGGTTATTTCTAGAACTGACAGCCACCTTTTACTCTCATTTTTATCTTTCTTTCTTTTAATAATATGCCTGTCTAGTGTTCTTTTTTCTTCTTTTTCTTCTTTCTTGTCTTTTCATGAAATCTTCTTTTATCTTTTGGTGCAATTCCATTTTCCTTCGCCTATTCCTGTACTAATTTGCATTTTGGCACCCAAATTCTCTTGTATACTTCTTTTATCCAATTCTTCCAGAGACTTCTTATAAATCGCTTTGTTTGGTTGTTTGAGTCAAAGAGAGATTTCAAATCTTCGAAGTCTTCTTTTGTGATCAAGCCTCTAATCCGTCTTTCTCTTCTGCGCATTTCATCAATTTGGGATCCTTTTTCTAGCATTGTTAGGACTTCTTCTTTAATTTTTTTCAAGCTCTTTACATTTTTTAATTCATGCAAAGTTGCTTCTACTACTTGCTTCTTTAAAGTACGGAGTAAGTTTAAAGATCGCTCGCAGCTTACCAAGTGTTCTACATTTTTTTTTTTTCTTACATATGACACATTTGTCAGTCTTGTAAGTTTCGGGCCTTCTTTAATTGAGTTTCTCGAGCACTGGAAGTATATTGTTCATACACTTTATTTCAAAGAGCTGTAGTGTATTTGACTTGAAGGTGTGATTTTGTTGCTTGGTTCTACTCCTTATTATATTGCACAAGATAGTTTATGATTGGGTATATTTTCTTTCTTGATGTGTTTCATCATGCGTATTGTATAAGAAAGTCCACTCTGCCTTAATTAATACTCTTCCTATCATTTTGACAAAAGAATGGATTGGCTTTTTGACTAATTCACTATCCCACGTATATCTTATCTTATGATCTTTTGTATATAGTGGTTCTGGAGTTTGGTACTGTGTTAACTTAGCACCCTCTTTCATCTTCAAGTCTGCTAGCTCATTAAAAATGTCATCTGAGTGACCCTTGATCTTAATAAAGCATGTATTTAACTCCTTTGTCTTGATTAACTCTATAATTGTTGTTAACAAACCACTATTCTTAGTCTTTAGCCAAGGTCTTATCTTGTTTATTTTTAGGCCTTTTTCGATTGCTAAAATTGCTGCCATACTATCTGCTCTAATCTCTACACTTCTTCTACAAGGTATGGTAAGTAAAGCGAGAAGAATTGCCACTATCTCTGCTCTTGTAGATAAGAACTATTTCTTTATTGCACATGATATTTGATGCAATATGTGTCCTGTTTCTGTAATTTGAATTGCTCTACAACTCATTACCAATTTTTCTTCATCCTCCACAGATCCGAGTAAGCCATCAGTATAAAAAAATAAACTATTTAATTCTCTATTTTGCTCTAAACTCTCTATTATTCTACTTCTAATTACGGCATTTTTAACTATTCTATTGATTAAAACTACTTCTCAACATTCACACTCTATTTCTATATTAACCTTCTCTTTTATTTTTTTTAAATCTTTTGCCTTAACTAAAAATTTTTTCTCCTTTTTTTTCTATATGTCGTTTTTCAAAGATTAACCTTGCACCTTTTTCTGTTCTACATTTAACCATATATGTTTTACTTGTCTTGTCAATTTCTAGAAACTGCTAAAATTTATTTTCTGACACTCTATTGTTTCTCTATATTTTTTGACTTCTATATATACATTTTCTTTTTCTTTGATTTTCCCTGTATAAATAGATTTGTTTGTATCCTCTTCCAACAAACCCATTCTCTTACTCTTTTGTTATTGCTTATATCTCAAAGTTAGAAGCATTACTATTGTTTGTTTCACATTTGTATTTATTTTTGACTTTTCTTGATCTGGGGTTTTCTAGGATCTCCTTTTCTAATTTAGCGAACCAGCCTGGTTTTTTCCCTTTTAAACTTACACCACATGCTAATCTAAATTAATCTCATATATATATTGTTTTACCATCTTTTGCAATAAGATGTGATACTACTATTAGGCCCAGGCCACTTGCTTTTGTCTTCAAATAAGCTATATTCAAGTGTTCAAGGACACATACAATCTCTTTATCATTCACTGTTTGTATCAGATCTAAATTCCAGTTTCTTGTAACCTCATTTTCTTCTATAACGAAGCCCAAAGTATGTGCTTGATGCAGAATGTTTATCCCCAGATTACGACCTTTCATTTCTCTTTTTTTTAATATAGTTTGATTTGTTAAGATGCACTTTGTTGAACCTGCTCTTAGCTGACCTTGCTTGAGCCTTGTTGTTGTCGATTCTTCTAAAAAACCTGGTGTATTTAGTCTGACTAGCAACTCTGATATATGATGCTCCATATGTCTATTCTAAAGACTTTTGAGGGCTGTTGTCTCTGGATGTTTTGTTATTATATTGGCTATTGTGAAAGGCATCAATATTTTCTATTTGATTAAATGAATTATTGGCTGATGTATTCTCTCATATTGTGCCTTGGTCAAGCATGAAACTATTAGTCTATACTCCAAGGTGGGTATTAGAATTGCATTGTTTACATATATAATCTGACTAAAAGATATTTGTTTGTGTTTTAGTAGGCCTGAGATCTTGCCTACTATGTTTCTTGCTTTGAAAACGTCTGAACTCTTCTGGTTTTTGATTAACATCCAAACTCCTAAAAATCTTGTGGTTTCTTTGAGATTTTTCACTATAATTTTGGTCCTTGGATTTCCCATCCAGATTGAAAGATCTTTTAAATGATTTCTTTTACCTGATTTCAGCACTACGAGTTCATTTTTGTTGGGGTTTATTTCAATGTCATTTAGCTTGTAAAATTCTTGTGCAATGTCAATTGTACTCTGCATATTTTCTTAACTATTTGTTAACCAGGTTGTGTCATCTGCATACACCAATACACCAACTCTAATATTATTGTCCTCTGATTTCATAAAGGGTTCTATGTTTTGCATTTTATAACCAAGTTTGGCTCTTTGTACTCTACATAACAAAGGATCGTAAAAAATTCTCCAAACCAGAGGAGAAAGTACCTCCCCTTGATCTATACCATCCCCTGCTTTTATAAAATCCATATTTCCAAACTCTGTCATAATGCTAAGCTGCCTATTCTCATATAACTCTGATATTATCTTAATTATTTTTGCTGGCATTTTAATTTTTTCTAAAGCTTTCTTTAATAAGACCATACTAACTGAATTAAAGACCTTTTTCATATCTTAAAACATAATCCAAAGCTCTCTTTTCTTTTCTATAGCTTCTTCTATTATATTGTTCATTATATATATAGGGGTTGATGTACTTTCTCCGGACAGGCCTGCGAAGTTTGCTCCCTTCAATATATTATTTTTGCTTAAAACTTTATTCAACCTCAACTGAAGTATTCGTGTTAGAATTTTTCTACATGTTTCTAACAACACTATAGGTCTTGTGTTGTTCAAATTGTATTCCCAGGAGCTATTTTTTGGGATTAGATATATTTGCCCAAGTTTCCACTTGTCTGGGATCTTGCTTTGTTCAAGAATTATATTCATCAACCTTAAAATTCTCTCAATCACTTTGGGTGATAGTTTTTTAAAAAGAATATATCTGATATTTGAGATCCCAGATGCTATATCATTTCTAGTTTTACTCAAAGCTAGTACCCATTCTTCTAATATGAAAGGAGCTGTAATCCCTGTATACACTCCAGAGTTAATTTCTTTTTTTGGCTTATACTCTTTCTTCTACTCCACTTTTATTTCCTTAAATTTCTGGTTTCTTCTTCTGAATTGTTTTTCAAAATAGAAAATAACTTGTCGTTTTATACCTTCTTCATCATTAATTAATTCTAGATTATGGACTCTAGAGTTTTCTCCCACTAGTACTCTATCAATTGTAACCTTATTATACAGTCTATTTAGAAGGCTTTGGAGCATTCTCTTTTTGTTTTTTTCCATTATACTGAATCTCAGTTCTATTTTTTCCTGAATTTTCCTCTCCTTCTTTTTACTCTCTTCTTCGCTTGCTTTCTTTCTCGGAATTTTACCCCAGTTTTTTAATTCTACTAGTTGAATTTGATTCCACCACTCTGACAAATATGCAATCTGTGTCTAATGTAGTTGGTTTATTTTATCAATTCTTATGTTAAAACTTTTTCTCTCTTCGAGATTAATTTTTTCCTCTGGGCTTTTCTTGCTTCTTTTTTGTAACTGATATAAAAATTTAATTTCTCTATATATTTCTGATCTCGGAACTGATTTTCTTTCTTGTGCTTTAGTTTTCTTGACATTAATCCATAGTATATGTTCTAATGCTGCACTCATTATTGAACCACTAATTTTATCTTATTCATTATTAATGTCTATAAGTGAAGTGCATGAAGGGGTTTCTGCAATTCTAGCTTGTTCTTTTGCAGAGAGGGAGCGCTCTACTCATGAGCTATAGGCCTTCCAATCTTCTGGTGCTGCTTTATGACATAAAAAAACTTTTCTGAATAGTTTTTTTTGCTTTCTTTTGCTAAGTTTTCCATATTCAAGTATATTACTTAGATTTAATTTTGCATATACCATTTTGTGATTGCTGTCTGTTATTAAATTAATATCTTTAATTAAAGCTTCATCAAGAAAAATGCTTAGTTTTTCTCCAATCTATATATAGTCAATTCTCAAAGCCACTTCATCATTTTGCCATGTATATTCTTTTTCGTGTGAATTCAAATATCTAAAAGAATCATTATTTCTCTATTTCTAAGCCATTCAAGAAGAGTTTTCCCTAAACCTTGATTTTTGCGACTCATATTACTAGTGTCCAATCGTGTATTACTTACTGCATTAAAATCTTCGAGTATGCATGTATATGTGTTGATCTTATTCTTACATATTTCTTGTATTACTATACATTGCACTTCTTTGTTAATTTTTTTATCTGCTAGCAGCAGATAAATTACCCATATCTGAAGAATCACTTTTTTAAAGTAGAACTTTAGCTTTAATGCATATGGATTGAACTTTCTAACTATAGCTAAATGTTTTGTCCATTTTCTACTAACTAAAGCTCCTACTCCCAAGCCCTTTACCTTATCTATTTTTTTCGATGACCAAAAGCCTAAATACCCTCATGTTTTATATCTAACTATTTATCCTCTGTCTCATTTATATTAGTTTCTGCAATCCCAATGATGTCTAAACTCTCTTCTTTTTCTAAAATTGCTAGACTCCTTAATTTCTGCCCACTTGTCTTTAATCCGTTAATATTTTGGAAATCTACACTAAGCCACTCGAAATCATTATTATCTATTGAGTCCTCATATTGTTTGTGTAGTTTGGGCTCTCTTAAAACAGAAGTGAGGATTTCTGTTTTACCCATATTTGTTGCTGCACCAATGGTGCCTCTTAGAAGCGCATTGCAATTATTTGTTCTATCGTTTTAAACTTCTGTTTCAAGTCTGCAAGGATTTCGTCTAAACTAGATTCTTCTTGTGTTGAAGGTTTTTTCTCTTTTCTATCACCGATTGGCACTGTTTGAACCTGATGCATGTTCTGATATCTGTAAAAGATTTGTGCGATTTATATTGGTGAGGGGCTTTCTAATATTACTTCTGGTATATAGGTTGTTTCCTTTTCTCTCTATGAGAACTCTATTGGTGTTTATGCTTTTTTTGGGCCTCTGATTTCTATTTTCTTGGTACTTTCATGTGTGGTATTCACTATCATCTGTGCTTCTCTTTGTCTCTTCTTTTTTTTTTTATTTTTATATAAGCTACTTTCTTCAAATCTATAATTTTCATCTTATTTCAATATAGTATTATTGTAATATGGAGTTGTTGATTTTGCTTTTGCAAATTTGACAATGACGCAAAGTATACGAAAGCTGCTTTTCTCTGATTGCCATGTCTATTGACTGGTATGTACACTATTTTTGCTTTAAGCTTATTAAGTTGACGGAGTAGTGTTGCATCACAAGCATTATGTGGTACTCCTCTTAATATAAGCTTGAATTCATTTCTAAGTCCTAATTCTTTTACATTAAATTTGTCACTTGTTACTCTTGCTGTTTTCCTGCTTCATAATGAATTGCCCATGCATTTTGAAAGCTATATCTTTTTTCCTCATTTGTACATCTAACTCTAATATATGCAGCTTTTTTATATTCTGTTGTAGTACACCATTCGATATTTACTAAAACTCTATACCATTTCAGGCATCTTCTTATATTTTCTAATCTTGCTGATATAGATAAATCTCAAATAGTTAAAGTCAACTCTTTGTCATTTACTTTTTCTTTAGAATTTACCAGATCTCCTCTCGATACATTCTTATGCTTTGTATTATTATTAGATGCCCATCTGGACTTGTAAATATCTTCACTTCTGTTTAATATGGGACTATTTTCAACTTTGTTCTCTTTCTTATTTAATTTTTCTTTTTTCTTAACCATGCCTATTTATTCTTTAACTTCTTGTGTTGTATGATCCTCTTGTTCACTTTCAGTATATACTAATGTTGCTTTAGTTTCTGCACCTTCAGAATTATCATTCTTTAGTATTTCAATTTCACTTTCATTTAAGTTCATTTCCACTAGCCTTGTTAATACTACTTCTTCTTTTTTCTTAAAGATAAGATCTTGCTCATCATCTGTACATCTATGTTTTCTTTTTAAATTTTCTTCTCAGATGCTTGTTTCTTTTTCTTGCATATCAAGCTCTATTTTTGTTGAAGTATATAATATTTCTAGTTTTTTTTGCTCACTTAACTTGAGACGTTCTTTCTTCATACTTGTTATAATCTCAACTACTTTGCCAATTAACACCTGTTCTTCGAATGATAATTTTTTATCTTGATCAACTTTATATAGAGCCCATTTATATGTTTCTAATGCACTATGAATTGTTGTTATAAATTCTGGGTTTTGATATCCATGATACTTCGCTATGTGTCGATCTATATTTAATGTGAATTTACTTTGCTTTGTATAAACTTCTTGACGCTTATTTTCTGTCACCAAGGCAAAATCTTTAATTAGCAATAAATCCATGTGATCACTAATTTATATGTTATATTTGTGTTGAAAGTATGTTGTATGATTTTTTTCCTGAAGTTTCTAGAATAAATGTTTATTTTGTTATAGGTAAACACATAATAATAGACGTGTAGTTGTTTGTTTTGTTTATTAACAAGAATGCTTGTTTTGTTGCTTGATTTTCTCGCAGTATTAGTTTTGTTTGTTGTTTTCCTAATTTGTATGCGTATATTTTTTCAATATTGATTGATCTCAGAACAGGGTAAACACAAATTCCCCAAAATTTTAAAAAATTTTTCTAAATATTATAAGCCCTGGTTGTTAAAAAGCAAAACTATTCTAAGTAACTATAGTTGATTTTCCTTGCTCTATCTTTTTTCTTAAGGCTACTTTAGTTGTTGATTTAGTACTGTAGTGACTTTTTTTCAGAGTTTCTTTAGCTTCAGATTTGGGTACAATAATCGTTGGAAAGAGTTTTAAATGTTTTGTAACTTCACTTAGCTATTATATATAGTGTCTAGATACAACTATTTGCACTATTTTGCATATGAGATGAACTCATTTTGAGAACCTCTATCAAGAAAATCTTTAATATCTAATTTTCACAAACTATTAATATTTCTTAATAATATATATATTCTGTATATATATTACTATATAACAAGGTGTAGCGACTTAGTATAGTAGTCTAGTCATCACTCTCTCCAAGTGGCAGCTCTAGAGTTCAAATCCCATAGACAATGATATTTGAAAAATAGGCCTGTGTTTTAGTTGACGGCTATGCTTATCAGTTGGATCTAGAATTAAATCTGTAACTTCAGTTATACTATCTAGAAATAAAAGCTTTGACACAATAAATCTGAGGAACCAGTATAACCAAAAACCTATTTGGGAAGTTCTGAATTTGGAGATAACAGTAATCTTTGACAATACTACAGAAAGGCTGAATTCGAACCGGGCCCAAAATCGATGAACCGAGCGATCATGTCCTTAAGTAGGGGGATATACCAATTAGACCACCAATTTGAAAATACTGAAAATTGACAGATATATACAGTGCATACCAACTGGGTTACTAGCTTGGAAAACCAGTAGCAAGAGGGCTCTACCCCTAGTGAACCTGTGGATTGAAAAATATGGGCTATAAGACACGGGTCGAAAAAATAGGCTAGGTACACCGAAGGACTAGGAAATTCAAAGTTGAAGAAAAAGAACATATGCTATGAAAGTACAGACCAAGGTGAAATGGGGCTAAAGATATTTAGAGCTGGGCCCAAATTAAACCTTCTGGGTTGATAACTGGAAGGAATGGACCGATTAAGAATCTGGATAAAAAGTCTATTGGAATGTGGATACTGGGTTGTTGTGAACCATATAAAGGGCAGAAATATGTAATAGATGACTAATTAGGAAGGTTGTACTTGAGATATGGATTGTGTTATAGCAGCACCCCAAAGGTGGCTTGAGATATAAATACAATTATGGCAGACAATAGATACTAATTGGGAAAAAATTACTGAACATGCAGGTAAAAACATATGTAAAACATGGACTACTCTGTTAGGTTTATCTCAGAGATAGACTAGCTTAATCGAGAGGGGTTAGTAAGTTTTAGATAGTGTTTATATTTAGTATGTTATATTAAAAGTATGATAACAATATATAATAATCTGATAATCTAATAAAGAACTCTGGCCAAGAGGTCATCTTAATACCAAAAAAAAAAAAATTACTATATAACATCAACTAGCCAACTTCTACCTCTTATTATTTATTATATTACTTTTAATTTGTTTCTTGTATAATTTTCAAATTGATGTCTTGTTTGAATAGTGCTTTTCTTGCTTCTAGTTTGTGTCTTTTGAAATATTACTTCAGTCTTCCTAATTTATATTTTAAACCAGATGCTGTTGTCATTATAAAATCTGTATTTCAAGCCATCTACTACCGCTATTAGTAGCTTTATTTTACACATTCTAGATATTCATATTATATACTGCCAAATTAGGCTATTGTTTCTTTTATAATACTTCCTAATGATATGGTATTAAAGAAGCTTAGATCTTTAGAACAGAAATTAAGTATCTTATTTAATTACTATCACAAACTAGTAAACTGAAACACATGCTTTTGCTATATTTTGTTATAAACTTCTATATAGATTGTACAACATATTACTTACTAGCTGATTTTATTTTTATACTATCTGCTTTTATACTTTTAAGTGTTTTTTAGCTAGTTTTTCTTGTTTCTTTGTACAAGAGGTGTTCTATATTTGGTAAAGCTATTCTCTTACTACAGCTACTTACTATATTCACTGCTTCACTCACTACTTCACTCACTGCTTTTAGATATACTGCATTATGCCATTCTTCCAATCAAGTTCTTAACAGATATTAGTGCTACTTAAAGGCCACTCTTTTAAATTTTATATATATAGCCTTTTGCAGTATTACCTTTTGTGATCCATATCATATGCAGTACTTAGTCTTCTCCAAGATTTAGAACTTCTTCTAAAAATTTTTTATTAGCCAAATATGTACTTCACATAGTCCTACTATTACAGTGCTTTATATCCAAAAAGCTTTTATAGATTACAAAGATAATTAATTAAATTAATTGCTTCTAGCTATAATCGAACTGTCAACCTCATTTGTGAAGGGTTAGATACCTAAACTACTAGACTATAAGACCCTAACCCTACTTGATTCAAATTATTTATTCAGAAAAAGTATAAAAATTGTATCTAGTAAGAATTAAAATATTTATATAAAAAAAAATAAAATAAAATATTAGTATCAATATTTAGTGAAAAATTGTTATTTGAGTAAAAGAGAAAGAAAAATAATTAATACAATACTTGACTTGAATTATTTAATTTAAAAAAAAAAGTAAAATTGTATTTAGTAAGAATTAAATTATTTATATAAAAAACAAAATAAAATATTAGTATTAATATTTAATAAAAAATTGTGTTATTTAAATAAAAGAGAATAAAAAAATTAATACAATACTTAACTTGAATTATTTAATTTTTAAAAAAGTAGAATTGTATTTAGCAAAAATTAAAATATTTATATAAAGAAAAATATAATTTTAGAATCAATATTCATCAAAAAATTGTATTATTTAAGTAAGAGATATACTATTTATTATGTGATATTTTTTACTTAGTAGCCATCTCTATTTATATATAAATATATATTATTTTACTAATAATCACTTCACAGACAGCTTAGTTTACTGACAATTAATTTACAAACAAGTTCATTTCACTGACAATTATTTCACTGATAGCTTATTTTACTGACAAGTATTTTTTATAAATTATACTAACCTTAACTTTAATTTTAATCTGATATTAATAACAATGACCAGAATTATTTTGTCAGTAAAATGTTGTTAGCAAAATAATTGTCTATAAAATGAACTTGTCTGTAAATTAATCATTGGTAAACTAAGCTGTCAGTAAAATGATTGTTGGCGAAATGTATATTACCCTCTATATATAGTGTAGTTACTTTATCTAATTTTAATTAGTTAATATTATATATAGATATAATTATTATCTCTAACCATGTGTTTATAGTAAAAATTACATAATAAATGACATACTTCTAAAAAAGAAAAAAAAAGATCAATGCAATACCTGAATCAAATTATTAGTTTAAAAAAAAGATAGAATTGTATTTAATAAGAATTAAGATATTAGTATAAAAAATAAAAAATAGAATATTAATATTAATATTGAGTAAAAAATTGTTATTTAAGTAAAAGAGTGAAAAAAAAATCAATATAATACTTGACTTGAATTATTAATCTAGAAAATAGATAGATTTGTATTCAGCAAGAATTAGGTTATTTATATAAAAAAATAGAATATTAGTATCAATATCTAGTAAAAAATTGTATTTGAATAAAAGAGAGAAAAAAATTAATACAATACTTAATTTAAATTATTTAATTTAAAAAAAGAGTAGAATTGTATTTAGCAAGAATTAGAATATTTATATAAAAAAAAAAATATATTAGAGTCATATTTAGTAAAAAATTGTGTTATTTGAGTAAAAAAAAAAAAAAAATGTATCTAGCAAAAAATTGTGATATTTATACAAAAATAAAAAAGTTAAATTAATATTTAATATTATTTGTATAAAAAAGAAAAATAATACAATTGTAATATTTAATCTAACTTAAATTATTAATTTATAAAAAAAATTAGATTGTATTTAGTGAAGAATTAAGTTATTATTCAAAAAGAAAAAAGATTAAAGTCAAAATTTAAGAATAATTAAGTTATTGTATAAAAAAGAAAATAAAATACAATATAATACTTTATTTGACTCAGATTATTAATTAAAAAAAAAGTTAAAATTGTATTTAGCAAAAACTTAGTTATTATTAAAAAAAAATATGTAATACTTAATTGGCTTATAATTAATATTTTGCAAATATTTACTTAAAAAAAAGAAGATTCTTCTTTCTTTATTTATACTAGTAATAATTTGTTTTAGCTTTTACCTTGTATTAGTAAGCAAAATACAAAATAATTTATTTCTAATTATATTAGAAAATATAAGGTATTATATTACACAATAGTGTAGTTATAAAAAATAATATTAGATAATTCTATATTTATATCATTATAATATATATTATTTGTAATTAGCTTAGTTTCTTATACAATATTAATAAATAAATAAATAAAAAAAATAAAAAAATAAAAAAAAAATATAAAGGAGCCAGGGGTATTATGGCAAAGTTAAAGTTGCTATTATAAAAACTTTTTATTAAGCCATATAAACATTTCAAATATTTATAGCTATTTATTTGCAGTATATTTAAGAATAAATCAATATAAAAAAAAAAAAGTATAAAAATCAGAGTTGGCCAAAAGATCATTGTCATGTGAAATGTATTTTAAATCTAGAATTTTGATCGAAAGGGGTATTATGATGAATTTAATTTTAGTGGCAAAAAAAATTTTTTTTTTGCTTTTTCTAACCTAAGTCATCTTTTGTATTATGTTTAACTTTTGGTCGACCTCTTTTTTAATTGGCTGCTTCCTTTTTTTGGGCTGTTACAGCTTTTTTTTTGGGTTGCTGCCTCTTTTTTTTGGACTGCTGCCACTTTTTTTTGAGCTGCTGCCACTTTTTTTTGCCTAATTTCTTCAGCCTTTTATTCAGCTTCCTCATTTACCTTTTTTATTTGCTACTAACTTTCTTCATTAGTCAAAAGTCGAGCAAATGGGAGTGTTTTTCTCTTTTTTTTAGGGAGGGACGATGTAGTCTCAAATGTTTCTTGAGAATTTTAAGCATACGAAATAAGATACTTAAGCGCCAAACGCAATGCACATGTTCCAGGGTTCTTGTAAGTTTCTAGCTCTTTACTTAGTTTTACAACCTGAGAATTTAACAAATTATTCTCATTTCTAAGTAAAATATTTTTTTCCTTTAAGTTTTCAATATTTAGGCAAGTAGAATAAGAATTATTTGGTTGTGCAAGTGGCAGTGATGTTAGAGTTATACTAGTCAGCTGAATGAAAGACAAGTTATTTGAATTATCTGAAGTTAAATCTTTAAAATTTTTGTTACTAAAGAAGGGTCTAAACGATCATTGCTAATTGCACTGGGATTAAAGGGCCATATCTCAGTGGCTTTGTAAGCATTACAAATAGCTAGTGGATATAGGTTTCAGTAAAAGCGGAACCAAGAATCTTTGTGAATATATGCTTTGTTACTATTTTGCTGTTACTATCATTATGATATTTATCAGATGCTTTACTATATTCTATTTTTAATTTGGCAAATAGAATTTCGGACGGCTGTAAAACGTGTGTTGTATGAGGCGGTAGTGCAAAAAGAAAGATGCCATTGTTGCGACAAAAGTCAACACTCATATAGTTAATGTGACTTTTATAGCCATCAAGTATTAATAAGACTGGGCGGGCAGTTGGGATAAAATTAATGAAGTGATTAAGGTACATTTGAAAAAGTTTCTCCCGCATGTACCCAGTATCTGTGAAGCCCATAACAGTTCCAGAAGGTGCATCTTCTAATAGACCAGGGATTGTATAAACATCTTTATAGATAAATAAAAGTAGTATGCATGATCTAGCGGCTGAAATAGTTGGCACTACGGAAATATGTTTATGGGTATTTCCATGTGCTACTTTGTGAACTTGGCGTGCACCTTTCTGTGTAATAACCTTTTCAGATTTAGGAATAAGAACGAAACCAGTTTCATCCATATTCCAAATCTGTGTAGCAGTAAGTGAATTTTTATGCTAAGTTTTTCAAAATAATCCTTTACAATGGTTGCATTGGCTCTTTGGGCACGTGCTTCTGATAACTCTTGGGAAGTGCAAAATGATAGCTCAGGATGATCCCTCATAAAACGCACCCACCAATCTTGATCTGGTCCACTATCTTCAAAAGGATGTTTTCGCTTGTTTAGTCTCAAAATCTCTATTACACAATGGTTGACTTCAGATCTTGTTAAACCAAACCCGAGCTTTTGTACATTTATACAATAACCTGCAAGCTAATTTTCTTCATGCTTGGTAAGTATAGTTGGTGGGCCTGAATAATCAAGAGGGCTATTATTTTTTACTGCATGTCGAAGAGTAGTTTCCAGAATATTAAAGCTTATTGCAACACTATTAATACTTGGGCGTTTAGCGTTAGGTGAGCAATTATTTAATTCATTAAGTGCTGCTTGAATAGCATTTTACTAATTTATATAAGAAACTGGTGGCATGTTAGTTTATTTCAATTTTTAAATGTATTGCGGTAGTGTAAAATAACAAATAATACAGTAATGCGCTCTTGCTAGTTAAATAAATTTATCTTTTTATTAAATGTGCAAGTAAATATGAGTAAATATTGATAACTGATCTGAATTTAGATCATAACAAAATGTGTTTGAAAATTCTATTAAAAGAAAAAAAAATCGATTAAAGAAAAAAAATATTCGATTAAAAGAAAAAAAAATTAATTAAAGAAAAAAAAATTCAATTAAAAAAAAAGAAAAGTATAACAATAAGTGTGTGTTACAAACTAGAACATTAATTAAACTGTTCCGATTTAATAAGATTTATCACATGGTATTATTAATTGTCCTTCGCAATACTCAATGCATGTTTCATTACTACACATAATTGATGATTCGTCATAATACCCAGCTTGATTTTATCAGTTCTGCTTCTTACCTTGTGATCCAGTAGTCCAAATCGGATGATTTTATATTCATTCAAATCCTTTTATTGAGAGGATTTGAATAGTGAAAAAATAATCTGATTTGAATCACAGGATCGCAAGGTAATACAAATTTGCCATAATACCCCTCTTCGCTATAATACCCCTGACTCCTTTATAAAACTAGTACTAGTAATATAAAATTTCTTTATTATTATGATTCTATAAAATATAATATTATTAATACTAAATTAATTTAGTTTATTACAATACATAACTATATCTAGTATAATAAGTAAAAATTTCATTGAACTTTATTATATTTTATTAGTATATATATATATTTTTTTAAGCGATCCTGCCTTTATTCATGTGAACTATTATATAATTTTTACACCCATGTGTACAAAATTCTTACAACTTATTGCTTTAATGTAATAAAGACTCACCAAGCATAAATGCCCAATGCGACCTGCTATAACAACTATTTGTCTACTCAAAGATCATGAACTCACTCATGATTTTGTATCCCAAAGGGTACCCCCCTTGATTACAAACTGGTTGTTGTATACCTTGTCAGAATCACCAACCTTTCTTCTAACTTTTTCCACCAGAATCCGAGCAGAATAACTATCTCCTACTTTTTTATAAGCAAGATTATATATACCATGTTTATAAAAGACCAAAAACATTTAGGAGAATGAAAGGAAAATTAAAACCAAAAACCACAGAAAGAAACTATCCTAAATATAATTCCATCATAAATAGACCAGTAAAAAGAAAACTCAGCGATCCTGACAAGAAAAAGGAAAAATGCACTATTATAACCCATGCCAGGCGAGTATAAAAATTATATGCTTATAGCAATACTGCATATCTCTATTGTAAAGCTTCGCCTATACTATTAATTCCTCTCCAACCCTACTATCTCCGGAAGTCTTCGCCCGGGTTCTTCTAATCAGGTACTGTCATCGTCCCACACCAACTCTTCAGTTTCTAGCGGCCCCAAGCAAAAACGGTAGCACTATGTCCGCTTATCAGACACGTGATTGCCATCTACCACATCAACCAGATATGGAAATGTAAACACTATATAACCTATGCCGATCGTTTGGAGGGGGTAAGCCAAATCCCCACTTTTTGTCAAAATTTTTGGAAACCCGACAGGAGGGTGAGTAAAAGAAAAAAAAAAAGAACCACCTGGCCAAGTAAAAGAGTGTGGCTTGAAGAAAGGCAAGTACTTGTTGTTTCCCCTATGTTCCTCATTTTGAAGTAACAGCCTAAGTGCTTTGTTGACGGAGAAGACTCCAGTCTCTCCACCAAAATTTTGTATCTAAGGGCACACACCTCCTGCCAGTTATCTTGTATACCAACACTCTTGGTTTGCATGCCAAACGCACAGCTTATAAAGGAGTCCCGGAAGAGAAAAATCATTAACCTCTAGGCAAACCACATGTTAAGCCACAACTCTCCAACAAGATTTTTGTTTTTCTTCGGTAGGAAATTCTGGTCCAGATGATCGTCAGGGAGAGTTCATATATATTTTATTAGTATAGTTTATTTTTATATAGATATACTTATATATAAAAAAAATAAAACTATATTAACAAAATATAATAAAGTTTAGTAAACTTTTTATTCATTATATTAGTATAATTAGCTTGTTATACTTACAGTATCTACTTACATATATATATAATATATAATTTAATAACAAATAATATATTTGCTAAGAGAAACTCAAATAATTACTTTCAAAATTAAATTAATTTATCATAAATGATTTTTATATATTTGAATTTTCTTTTTATTTATTAAAAATATAAATTTGATTTTTATTTAAAATGCTAATTAATTATTATTTTTTTTTTTAAGCAGTCTTGTCTTTATTTATTTGAACTACTATTTAACTATTATACATATATAATTGACTATATAGTGTATTGCTCTAATCTAAAAAAGACTCACCAAGTATTTA
>CAJVPY010000991.1:0-21723 GCA_910591965.1 Dentiscutata erythropus
TATTATAATTATTTATCAGAGGAGTAGAATGTATAGTTGAAGGGGTGGACGCTAGAGAATTTTCTTTAATATTTTTTTTTTGCGGTGACCTAGGTCTTTTTTTTCTGCTAGGTTCATATCTATATTCCGGATTTGAATATAATAAACGTTTTTTTGCTAGATCGGCTAGTTCTATGAAAAGATAATATACAGCCGGATTTTCCTGTTCGTTCCATGCCTGGGTCGCCAAAGTTGATATAATATCTGCTTTTTTAACATTATAATTTTGATCGTTTTGAATTTTTATTTTATTTTTTCGTAAACCTTTGTGAAAATTTTTACGAAAAATCATAAAAGGATTTAAGGAACGCGGCGGTTGTTCCCTTTCATTTTTCGTATATTTGGAACCTTCTCTCGAATTAGCAGAAGTTTCTGTCAATTCTTCTAATGACAAATAAATGGAATATGCGGGATTTACTAACAGTTTTTCGACTTTTATTTTTTGGTCGAAATATTCCTCTTCGATTGTCTTCGAGTTTTTGTAACTTTGGGATGTTCCAAGAATAAATTGAAATTCTCGAGATTTTGTAGACATGGCAAAAAAGTTTTTAATAATAACAACAATAGTGATTATAATAATGATGTGACGATGATAGAGTTCAATTAATAATTTTTTCGATTTTATCGGGTGGTACATTCATTTTATTCCTTTTCTGGAAACAAAGCCCAAGTATTAAAAGAAATATCATTCTCATTCCCATGTGCAATCTTTCTGGCAAATTCGATAAATCAAAAATGTTAAAAAATGATTATTTGGGTTTTACGATGACAAATAGGAAAAAATTAGAAAAAATTAGAAAACGTGCGTGACAAAAAACAAATACGAAAAAGTAAAGATCGACAACCCTAACCTAATCTAACCAGCATTAACTCTAACTCCTAACCTGGCCAACACTAACCTAACAATTTCTTAGATCAATTTATGCACACAAATTCATGGGTACACTAATTCGATGTACACAAATTTTAACTGGTTTTTCAAATTTAGAAATATTCTTTGTTCTCAGAAAAGGATGTTTGTTACACATCACGGTTTTTGACATGTAAATAACATGGCGAATACAAGAGAAGAGATGTAATGATGATGATAATAATGAATGATGATAATAATGAATGATGATAAGAAATTTCTTTTCAGAAAACGCGAAAAGCGAATATTCAATAAGGAATGTTCTTTTATAAATATAAATTGTAACGTAACATTATAAATTTTATATTCGTGTAATGAACAGTAATTGTTGAAATGTAATATTTATTATCAATAAAATAAAATAAAACATATTACCTGCACAATTTTTATAGAATGCTCTTTCGTTAGTATTATATTATCTGTAACAATAAATAGAAAGAAATAGAAAGAAGAGATAATAATGGTAACAATAAAAGCAGATGATAATACGTATGAAAGAAAAAAATATTCTAACTAAATAAGGATAAAATAATAACTTGAATTAATCATATTTATCTGTTACGATGATGAAAAAATTATGATTTTGACGCTTTATTATTGTATTATTGTCATATATAATATTGTTTTATACTTTATATGGATTACGGGAAGATTCCCCTGGAATGTGGAGGTCGTGTATTACTATTTATAGAAAGGTAGATCTAGATTCTGTCATATTAAATTGTACAAATATATATTATTTATATTATTTATTATTTATTATTATTACAAATTAAAAAGTTTATTTTTTTTTTTTTTTAAAAAAAAATACTATTTCTTATCTCTTATCTTTAATTTTTTTCCTTCCATTCTTGTTCATTTTTTCTATCTCGCGCTATCTTATCCATTATCATTAAAACTACTTTAAAACTCGTAAATGTATTTTATTTTGTATTTATATTTATTTTTTTATAAATATATCATTATTCAGATCAAAATTAATTCCTCAATTTTTTACTTCCAAAAAAAAAAAAAAAAAAAAATTATATTTACAAAAATCAAAAAGTTTCAAAAAAGGTTTATAGAAATCTTATAGAAATCTTATATGTATCCAGAAAATATTCCACGCCAATTTCTCATCAACGACAACAACAAAACTTTCATTCTTGTAAAAAACAACTTTTATCAAAAAATATTAACAACGTTACGAGCAAACATAAAAAAACAAAGAATATAATTAATTTAATTGCACAATGATAAAAATTGAATTGCACACTGATGAACTTTCTCAAGTTTTATGCATACTTGGTGGATTCATAATATGTTATGGTTTGGTATCTTATTTAATCAAAGAACGATTGTACTTATCTGAAGCTTGTAAGTTTGGTTACATTTTTTTGTGGGATCATTTCCTTATTTCCTTATTTGACAATCATGTGATATATGTGATATACAACGAATTAATTATTATATTATTAGTGGTATCAACAATTGTAGGGATAATTTTAGGTCCTGTAGCTTTACGTATCTTGAATCCTAGTGTATGGGGAAATCAAACTGAAATTACTCATGGATTTACGCGAATTGTTCTTGCCATTCAAGTTATGTTCTCTGGTGTAGCATTACCAAAGTATGTTATTTATAAATTATTTGAAAAATCTTTTTTTTTTTTTTGAAGTTTACTTAATATATATATATATATATGTATTATTTATTATTTATTTAATATGTTTATTTATTTATATTAGGGCATATCCAGTTAAAGAGTTCAAATCTCTTATGATTTTACTTTTTCCTGTATTGATTTCCTCATGGATTTTTAGTGGATTATTAATATGGTGGATAATTCCACAATTAACATTTGTAAGATTATTTTTAATCACTCTTGATATTATTGTCACGTTATTTCACTCAAGAATTTTGAATTTTCCTTGAATTTTATAGTTAGGATCACTGGCATTAGCAGCATGTATAACTCCTACTGACCCGGTAAATTGATTATTTATTATTATTATTCTATCCATTTGTAATTGATTCATCTAAATAAAAATTTTAATTTTCTTTCTTTTTTTTTTAGATTTTATCAAATTCAGTGGTTAAAGGAAAATTTGCAGAGGTAATGAGCGAACAACATTTACAAATGATTTTAATTTATATATTTTTTTTTAATTTTTGCAATAATTACGCTTATACAGAAACATGTTCCTCCTCATATTCGAAATTTACTTTCAGCTGAAAGGTATGAATAAATGAATTTTTATTTGTGTATCTCTTTTTACATTACTTTTTTTTATTTACTGTTTATTATATATTCTTTAATATCCTTTAATATTCTTTAATATTCTTTAATATTCTTTAATATTTTTTAATATTTAGTGGAGCAAATGATGGTAATTATCAAATTAGATGTCACAGTTACACAATTACACAATTATAATTATAAAATTATCAAAACTAAAATGAATTAAATATCAACAATTATGATATAAATTTAAAATCAGGTTGCGCAACTCCATTTTTATCTTTTGCATTTTACCTAATGGAGAGAGAATCTGTTGGTCCAATTATTGGAAAATGGATTTTAATTTCGTGGCTTTATGAAATTGGAGTTGCAATTGTTGTGGGAATTGTTGCCGTAAGTAATTAATTTTATATAATAAAAAAATAATTTATTTATATTTTATTTTAATTAATAATATCATTTATATAATTTAATTTAGGGATATATTGCAAGAAAGCTATTATATTATTCAGAACAAAAGTAAGCAAGCAATAATAATGATGATGATGATGATGATGATGAATTTATTAATTAATCATTTTTTCACTTTATTATCTTAGTCGATTAATAGATAAAGAATCATTTCTGGTGTTTGCCATAGCTTTAGCAGTATGTTTATGGTTATAAATATATTTTATATATTATACTTAATAATATGCAATACGTAATAATACACATTATTTTTTTTTAATAATAATAATAATAATAATAATAATAATAATAATAGTTATTCGTAATGGGATTTGTCGCAATGATTGGTTGTAATGATTTTTTAGCATGTTTTGTTGCTGGAACTTCTTTCACCTGGGAGTAAGTATTCGCAACATATTTTCACACGTGCATTCTTTCTCTTACATTATTCTTACACGCGTACTTTTTATACTTTTCATTAGTGATTGGTTTCGAACGGAAACAGAAGAAGCTCATTTACAAGAAGTCATTGATATGTTATTAAATTTAGCAGTATTTGTATTTATTGGATCAATTATTGAATGGAGATCATTTCATTTACAAATACACATTTGGAGATTACTTGTACTTTCATTATCGGTATTATTATTAAAGAGAATGCCAATAGTATTTTTATTTTCTAAAATTAAATTATTACCAGCAGTTAAAACTTGGCGTGAAGGTAAACAATAATAATTAATTTTATTTATTTATTTAATTATGAAATATATTTTAATTTATTCTTTTGATATTTTATTATTATTAGCTTTATTTACTGGATGGTTTGGTAAGATTTTTATTTTTTCATTTTAGAATATTTTTATATTTAAATTAATTCGTTTATTCTTTTGCGTACGTATGTTTAATAGGTCCCATAGGTGTTGGTAAATATTTATTTTATCTATTTAAATAATTTAAAAATTTAAATTTATATTTAAATAATTTAAGTTAATTAGATTTAATCAATTTTTTTCTAAAAAAAAATAAAATAAAAGGTGCAATATATTACGTAACAATAGTAGATAAAAAAACACCAAATAATACGGTTCTTCATGAAGTTGCTCAACCAAGTAATATGATTAACATATATATATATATTTTTTATTTATTATTAAAAATATTCTAATTTTAATTTTTATTTCATTATTTTTATTATTTTATTTAGTTATTTTCTTCCTAGTATTTAGTTCTATCTTGGTACATGGAATTACAGTTCGTAAGTCATTCATTAATATCGTATTTCTTTTTTTAGTATAATTCTTACTCCTTTGTATTGTATTCTCACTTCCATTCTCATTCTCATTCTCATTCTTTATTCATTTATTTTTTAGCTTTGATCAAGATTTCAAAAAGGTAAATATCATTTTTATACTGGATTACATTTATATTTGTTTATATCTTTTACTCATGTATATATTTAATATTTACATTTTAAATAAAATAGAATCAACACTCGAACCCTTACTATAAGTTCAATAAACAATCAAGTTTCAAGATTACAAATAATTAAATTTGGTCAAGATATAGTAATTGATAAGAGATCGAAAAAAACCAATGGAGATATTGTTAATAATGAAGGTGAAGGTAATAAAGATGAAGGTGATAATAAAGAAGATAATCAAGAAGAAGGAAGAGTAAGAATTGATATAACAAATCCCGAAGATAGAAATTCTCAAGAAATTGATATCACTGAACCAACATCATCATCATCGACTTCACAACCACCAATTAAAAGAGGATCAATGAGTTCAAAGTATGCAATTTGGGATGAAGGAGATAATTATATTATTGAAAATTATGAAGGTGAAGATATTAGAGTTGTACCTTCATCGTCGGTATCGTATAAATTTTAAATAATTGATTGTAACAGATAATAATAGTATTAAAATCGGACGACATTAGATAACATCAGATATAAATGAATTTGTATCCTTTAACATTTCTTGATGTTTTGAACATTATATAAGTATACAAATTATCTATTATAGTATATGGTGCATGTGAAAGGTTTTTGCGTATAACTTATACTCTACTCAAACAGTTAAATTAATCAGATTAAATTTTAGATGGCAAAAGAAAGTAGATACTCTCTTAAAAATTTGTATTTTATAAAAAAAAATAACATTCAATAATCATTGATAACATTTTGATTAAAATTTCTTTATTATTAAAAGTGAATAAAATTATAATAACAAATATAATAAACCTAATTTTATTAATATTATTAATATAACATATAAATATTAATATTATGTTGCAAAGAATTAGATTAACAATTCAAATGAGCATTATCACACCCAATAACAATTTTGTTAAAGTTAGATGAAAGGTTTTACATCTTTGAGTAGGACTGTATTTTGTACTTGGGGAAATGTAGGTCTTAGAAGCTCTGTTTAGAATAAATTGCACAAACACATGAAAATGTAAATTGCAACGAAAATAAAGAATTCGTAAAATGATGAATTTATAATATTTGTAATTCATGGTCGCGAATTGTTCAAATCTTTGAAGTTTTGTTTAATCCGTTAAAAAGGAAAATTAGAAATAAAAAAAAATACATTTAAAATTATAAAAAAATTATGGAATTTTTATGATTCGAAAGCCTAAACATATTTCATATTACCTAAACGTATTATTGTTTTTAAATATAGTAAAATATGGTCAAAATTATCCCAATATGAAATGAATTATTATAAAAGAAACGAGAATTCTTCTTTATTCATTAATTATAGATTTTAAGAACTCGGACCAAAATAATTCTGGTTTAATAGATGGCCATTGAAAAACAATCGATAACCAGCCCTACTTTGTTTATTTATTTTCTCATGCTCCAGTCGAGGATGCGGTAGTGCCGTACATCAAGAATCTGCCAAGTTTATACCCCTAACTTTTCACAGTAATTAATTTATAGATTAGATTAGATAAAAATGCGAGATTAAAAGATTTTGTGAAATTTTTAATAATAAACAATAAACAAATATTTACACTTTATTATAAGTTTATTATTAAATACGAATAAAATTTTAATTATAATAAAAAACTCACTTTTGTTTAGGGGTTGGAACCGGGTCCCTTTGAGAAAACCAAATATGGATGATTTTAAAATCGGATATCCGGGTGAAAACGGATGATTTTCTAAAAAAAATTCCATCCGATTTCACCCGGATTTGTATAATCCGGTTTCACCCGGATACCGCTGGTGACCCTGGTTTAAACTTTCGAAACCTAATCAGGGACTATGGTTTTATGCAATCACATTAAATGAATAATTTTGCATAAAACAATTTTATCACATCATAAAATTGCATAATTTATAATTCTCTATAGTCTATCACATAATCCACAGTATGATGTTTAATTGTTATTGATTATAATTGATTTATAAATCCTTTTTCCTTTTTTTTGTGATGTCACCAAAAAAAACTCAAAGCTATACCAGTTCACAGCAGATGTAAAGAATATGGCAATATTTTTCGTGTTGATGATAATATACTTTTTTTGTAACTACTGCAATACTTCTGTAGAGTGGAAGCAAAAATCAGTTGTAGATAACCATTGTAAAAGTCAAAAACATATTTCAAATGTGAATAGTCATAACAATAAGGAAAAAATAAAACACAACTTACTCTTTCTACTACCCAAACTGCAGCTGATTTAAAAAAACAAGTTATTTAAGATCTCTTAGAAGCATTTATAGTAGCAGATATTCCTCTTGAAAAAGTTAATAGACTAATTCCATTTTTTAAAAAGTATCTCAAAAATGGTGGTTCAATTTCTTAGGCCCCAACACTTCGTCAAATTTATTTACCTAATGTTTTGATAAACATTATCAATTTTTAAAGTTATTATTTGATTCTAAACCAGTGGCTATAATTATGGATGAAACTACAGATGATTGTGCAAGAAGCATTGTTAACACTATTTTTACTTATCATGACAAAACAAAACTAGTATCCATAGATTTTCTTGAATGAGTTAACAATACTACCATAGGACAAACTCTTATAACTATTCTTACAAATTTCAATATATCCTTTAATTTACCACGATTGTTTCTTTCTGATTCAGCTGCCTATATGAAGAAATGTCATTGGGAAATTTTATTACCATTAATGCCTCAATTAACTCATGTTTCATGTTGTGCACATATTTTAAATCTTATTGGATACAAATTTATTTATTTATTTATCTAATTTATTTATTTAAATTTTTTAAATTAATTTTTATTCTTAATTTAATATAAAAATTATATTTTAGAGATACTTGGAGAACATTTCCACATTTTAAAATGTTAAAGAATCTCCTGGAAAAAATTAAAGAAGTTTTTGTTTATTCTCCCGCTCGGCAACAAAATGTATGGGATTTTTTCTCCTTGTAAAATTCCTTTATACAACAAAACCCACTGAAATTCCTGGTTTAAGATGGTATTTTATGCAAAAGATCATATAGTTTATTGGCCTACCTTTTTAAAAAAGAAGCTGAAAATGATAAAAAACATAATGATCTGGAGGTTATCAATTCTCATTTATAGAATGAACAAGAGTTTGGTGTTATTATCATTTATCTTAATTTTATTTCAATTTATGCAAAAGAATTTGTTCAAGACTTAGATTTTTTTCAACAATCAAAAAAGCCTATTTTTTCATTAGTGGAATCACGACTTCAACAACTTACTTCATATATTGAAACAAATAGAAATGCAAATTATTTTGGTCCATTATTAGAAAACTTAATTACAAGTTTAAAATTTAATGTAGAAGAATTTTATATTATTTTTAGAGAAGCTTTTGAAGTAGCTTGTCAAAAATTTAAAGTACACATTTCTAATCATCCATCCCATTTACTTTTTCATGCAAGTCAAGTTTTTGATCCAAAATATATTCATATAGGAGATATTTTACAAAAGGATATTATAAGATATAATATTATTAAAGAATTTGATAATCCATCAGATGAGTTATTACAAGAATGGGAAATTTATTGTGAATTAAATAATGAAATAATTAATGAAATCAAATTAGATCAATATTGATTAAGTAAGGCAATACAATTACCAATTCTTTTTAAAATAGCTTTTGATCACCAATATCAAGTTGTAGTGTAGAATGAAGTTTTTCAATGTATAATTCTTTATTAGATAGTGTTCGTCAAAATTTATCTTTGGATTCTCTTAAAAGATTAAATATGTTATATTTAAATGACTTTTAATATAAAATTTAATAAATAATAGTTTATTTTTTTTGTTCTATTTTTATTTCGTATTAAATTGAATTTACTATAAAATTTATAAATAATATCACATTTTAGTATAAAACTAATAAATAATATCATTTTGTCACCGCATAATTTCATCGTCCCTGTGTAGCTCTATATTATAATATAACGAAGTATTATTCTTTTTTTTTTGCCAATTTTTATAATATTTATAAATCAATTGTTTGCACAATTAACAATGATTTAACAATGAAACGATTATACACAACAATTCTTCCAAAGAATTGCTTTCGGGAGGGATAAATTATAGTTGAGCGTTGCACAGTAATAAACTAGTCGTAGGATTTTTAACATGTATAAAGCGTATAAGAATTTCCGTACAAAAAGGAGGTAATAAAGCAAGTTATAATAATGTAAATAATGAGTTTGTAATACATGGTCACGAATCGTTGTAGTTTGTTTAGAAAAAAAAATTTTTTTATAGGAAACAAAAGAAATAAAAACTATAAAAAATCAGACCTTGATTTCTTTAAACACTTTAATTTTATGCTATGCTCGTCAAAATGTATTGTTTCAGATAATATTGTTGACTTATTGTTTTTATATTTGCCGGAAATATAATTGCCGAAACCGAAAATATTTTCGGCTGCCTTAATTATTTGGATGCCTTAACTATTTTCGGTTCCCATAATTATTTTCGGCTGCCTTAATTATTCTATATGCCGAAATTATTTGCTGACAATAAAAGTTTTCAAAATTTTTTTGTGCATTTTTTACATTTTTTTTTTTTGAATTTGCTCGCGATTTATGAAACATACAGCAATTTCCTACTAATGCATTTCTATAATAAATCGAGAGGTCTTGTTCTTGGCTACAAAATGGTATATTTTTCATCTCTGTGGTGTCGATATTCCACGGATTTTTTACTTTAAACTGTAATAATTCGATGAATATCGAATGAAATGTATACCATTTTGTAGCCAAGAACAATGTCTTTCGATCTATTATAGAAATATTTTAGTAGAAAATCGTGAGCGAATTCAAAAAAAAATGTTAAAAACGCACAAAAAAACATTTTGAAAACTTTTGTTGGCAGCAAAATAATTTCGGCATATAAAATAATTATGGCAACCGAAAATATTTTCGACATTTTCAGTTTTGAAAGTATATGCTGAAAAGACATTTTGACGTGCCGTAATGCCGTAATTCTGGCTAATTTCGGCAACATCTATAATGTGGAATACTAAGGATGATAGAAATATTTAGATATGGTAATTTCTTTTGATATTTCTTGAGATTTAAGACTTTAAATTATTTTCTGAAAGAAAGAATTCAATTACTATCGTTGCCTTATTATTTCCCCTTTAGAAGCTATTAAAAACAACGAAATTCTTTTTATGATTCTTATTTTAAAACAACTGAAATTCTTTTTATAATTCTTATTTTATTTGCATAACAATAACCAAAAAAAGTTTATTTCCTCATTATTTTTCGTTGGTTTGTATTTTCCATTTATGCAGAGAATGAAAATTTTTATCAAAAGTTGAACTTTAAATTTATTTATATTTTATAAAAAGTTTGCATGTTGAATTTATATATAGATTAAAGGTTATAATAAAAAAAAATAAACTTTTAGTCAATAATTATGTACGTTTTATGAGAAGTCCAAACATCTTATGTGTTCAAACATCTTATGTGTTGATCTTGGTTATCAATTTTTATCG
The DNA here is from genome assembly GCA_910591965.1 of Dentiscutata erythropus. NCBI lineage: Eukaryota > Fungi > Glomeromycota > Glomeromycetes > Diversisporales > Gigasporaceae > Dentiscutata > Dentiscutata erythropus. The sequence goes on from CAJVPY010000991.1 coordinate 10,598, forward strand.
TGTCGCCCATTTCGAAAAGACCAAACCATTTGTGAAGTTTTGAGGAAATTCGGGGGGTGTCTATTTTCTATTATCCCAATTTATAGTTCCTTGTGCTTAAATACCAGCGGTTATGTGTCTATATGAATGAACTTACTTTATTTAATTTTTTAAATAAAAACGTTTTCCATTTTTGGTTTAATCATTCTATTGTCATCACATGTGCATTCAATTTTTATTTTAGAGATTTCTTTAAATTACTAATTTTATACTAAATCTTATTTTAGATATTTCCTTAATTTTAAACCAATATCCTGTTTTAGAAATTTCTTTAAATCCTAATTTTATTAAAAATTTGGTTAGAATGGTTAATATTAAGAAAGATAAAAAGATATTATATATAACATGCGAATATCGTAAAAGTAAACGTAAAATTAAAATAACCTTATCATATTATTATCCTATTATTATTTTTACATAAGAAAAAAAGAATAAAAAAATCATGTCTACAACAACTAGCAATGACGATAATAATAATGAAAAAAATTTTGTAATAAAAGAAGGAAATGACTCATACAATTGTTGTGACAATAATTCATATGTTAACAGTGAGAAAAATATTGATGATGATGATGAACTTCCTCGAGTTCAAATGTCTAAAATTAAATTAGATATATTATTTTCTGGGTAATTAATATATATATATTTATATATACAATTCACTCTTTCAATTCTCTCGCTTCTTAATCTTAAGCAATAACTTTAAATAATAACTTTGAAAATTGATTTACGACATAGACTTTTATTCGGAGTATTATTATCATCATTAAATATGACTATTGTCGCTACAGCTATGTAATTATCTTTCTTATTATTGATATTGTTATTGCCTTTTATTGAAATTATTATTATTAACTTTGTATGTATTTAATATGTTATTTTCCAGACCAGCTATATTTAATCAATTTGGATCAATTGAAAAGACCGCCTGGGTCGCAATTGCCGATTTATTCACAGCCGTAATTTGATTCTTCAATTAAGATTCTTTAATTTTTCATCTTTCATTTAATTCGATTTATTCTCTAACTAATAAAATTTATAAAAAAAAAATAAATAGACAGCTTTTCAACCAACTTATGGAAATTTTGCAGATATTTTTGGTAGAAAAGTCACTGTATTATCATCATTATTAATTTTCGGAATAGGATCTGCATTATCCGGCGCATCGTCTAGTATAGTAATTATCATTATTTATTATATAAAGTAATTGTCATTATTATATAAAGTAATTACGTTCATTCGTCATTCATTAATTTTTAATTTTATTTCATTTAGAATATGTTGATTGCATCTAGAGCAATTACAGGTATTGGTGCAGGAGGATTTATTGGGTATGTATTTTTTTTAAAATCCTAAAAGATATTAATCTTTCTTTCTTTCATGTCCGCTCATATTTTAAGTGATTTACTTTCTTTTTAGTTTGACAAGTATTATAATAGCAGATATTGTGAGTCTCAAAAATCGAGGAAAATATATGGGATTCGCTGGAGGAGTTTATGCCATAGGATCAATATTAGGACCACTTCTAGGTGGACTTTTTTCAGATCGTCTTTCTTGGAGGTGAAATAATTTTCATTTGCTAATAATTGCGATTATTTACATTATTTTCTTTATATTTTCTTTATATTTTCTTTATATTTTCTTTATTGTTACAGATGGATATTTTATATTAATCTACCACTTGGAGCTTTAATAACTATTTTTATAATCCTTTTACTAAACATACCTTCTCCCCCAGGATCTTTAAAAGACAAACTTAAAAGAGTTGATTGGTTGGGAACATTATTAATGGCTATTTCAGCAATTTCATTATTATTACCTTTACAATATGGTGGAATTGAACATTCTTGGAATTCGCCACTGATCATAATATTATTTATTTTGGGAGGTTTGGGATTTATAGCGTTTGTTTATGTCGAAACTTTTATTTCCATTGAACCAATTGCTCCTGGTATGAATTATATTATATCATTATTATTATCATTATCGTTTAAAATTTTTTTATAAATTATTATTTTTTTTTTTTATTACTTTCAGTCAAATTATTTAAAGATCGAACAATTGTCGCATGTTTTGCTTTAAACTTTTTCTATAGCATAGGTCTATATGAAAATATATTTTATGTTCCATTGTTCTTTCAAATTGTTGATGGTGATTCAGGTAAATATATTACTCCTTATATTGCATTGTATTATATTAAACTTTAAATTATTACTCAATATATTAAACTTTATATTAAACTTTTATTATTTAATATAATAAAAACTTTAAATTATATTATATTTAAAAAAATTTTTTAGCCACAAAGTCTGGTACTAAATTACTTGCATATGTTTTGGGAGCAGTTGTCTCTGCTGTAATAACTGGTCAAATACTATCCCGTGCATCAGGTTATTCATATAAAATAATATGTGTAATGGGTGGAGCTTTAATGACTATTGGAGGAGGATTAACTTTCGGTTTTAATGAAAATACAAATTCAAGAGAACAAATTGGATATCTTTTAATTTCTGGGTTAGGTGCTGGATCAGTTTTTCAAACTGGTTTATTAGCAGCGCAGGCCATGGTTAAGCTAGAAGATATTGCTACAGTTACTTCTTTGGTATGTTTATTTATTTATTACAATCCATTATATGTGCATATTTTTATATATCTATTAAAAAATTTAATGTTTACCAAATTTTTTTTTTAAAATAATATTAGATAACATTCTTTAGATCACGTAAGTAATAATTTTTTATATTTTTTTATATTTTATAAATTTTATATATTTACTATATTTACTATCATTTTTTTTCTATTCCAGTGGGATCAGTAATAGGACTATCAATATTTTCTTCAATCTTCAATAACTTTTTAATTAAAAATACTCTTGAAACATTTCCTGGTTTTAAAATTGATCAGTTCAAAGGAGATCTTAACACATTTAAAGCTTTACCAAACACAATTAAATCACCTATATTAGGTATATTCGTAAAATCTTTTCAAAATGTATTTTTAGTAGGTCTTATAGCTGGTGGTTTATTACTTTTTAGTTCTTTATTTATGAAAAATTATATTAGAAATGGTAGAGAAAAGATTAGTAAATAACAGAATCTATTTGATTATTAATATTTTAACTCTTATTTAATTATTCTATTGATAAGATTTTTTTTTCTCTAATCCAATAAACTTTATTAATGTTTATTATTTGGCAAGATTATTTTAATAACATCATATGTTTAATATTAAATAATAATAAAAATTCAAAATATAGATTTTACTTATCTACATTCCGTATTCTCAAGATTTTATCTAAATATAATACTACATTATAATAGAATATACTTGGAAAACTCAATATAAAAATAAAAGTAATAAAAGTGAAAATTTTTTTTTGATATTTTTATTGATGTCAAGAAAAATAGAATAATTTATTAATAAATTCATAAGAAAGAAATATGCAATAATTTATATCACTATCGTTACATTATTACATTACAAGTCTAAATAAATTATCAAACTGAAAAGTTTTTTTTTTTAATGTTGATAAAGGAGAAAAATTTAAAAATTTGACTATTTTCTTCATTTAACTTTTAATATAAATTTCCATCATATTCTTGGTTGACATTTTTGTGAATATGCTTTTTTTGTATAATTAAAATGTTAAAAGTTCCAAAGACAACTTTATATATTTGACTGTATGCTTTTTTTAAACAGTTCTTTCGTAATAAATTACTTCAAATATTTTTTCATTTTATAACTTTCGAAATAAAGAAATAAAAATTTATCTTATAATTTTATTAAACAAAGAAATAAATAAAACAAAGATACAGTATATCAATTTGCATATTTATTTCTATAAGAAAAAAATTTGTCTTCCGCTTTTCCAATAATAATAATAATAATTTTTATGCGATTTAACGTTACTTACAATAAAGAATATTCACCGATCTATTTAAATTACAATAAAGAATATGCTTAAAATAATCGTTGATATTATCATCGTCGGGTCCATACAAGAATAACGGAACAAGAAACAACCGCAACAGCAAAGAATCATAATAAACAGCTCCTAGTAAAAAAATATCTAATCAAAATTTTCTTTCATTGCTTTATTTTTATTTTATTGTAAGATCATTATGAATACCAGAAATTGCTCTCAGTTTTAAATATAAATTTTACTTTAAAAAGGTTAATGATAAATTTCTTAATGATTACAATTAACTTCTACTTTTAATGGAATCAATTATTTCATCAAAGCTGATATATAGATAAAAAAGATTAATATATATAGAGACAAACAAGACAAATTAAATATTTTCATGCGAAAATTCTTATAGTCCTTAAAATCTGAAAAATAAAATAAATACATTTCAACATAATTTTTTTTTTTTTTTGAATTTCAAAAAAATGAAATTCGACAAAGAAACTCAAAGAACTTTCAAATGTTATCAGGATGAAGTAATATCTACTTCTCCCCCTCGTTCAACCCTAACATATGTATGGGAAATATTTGTTCACCTTTTCTATACATTTTTAACTGACTGGACAATGCCAATTACTCGACCAATTAATTTTTTTTTCACGTGCATTTTTTATCCTGCTGCTATTTCTATCATTTTGGTTATGAGTTTTGGAATAAGAATAATTAATTATTTTGGTTTGTTTGATTATATCAATTGGTTCGACAATAATGAATGGGGTGGCTATAATGGTGACAAATTAAGTATGATTCTTTAAAGTTTTATAATATTTTATAATGAATCCGTTTTTTAGATTAACCTGTTAACAGAACAAATTAGAGAAAACGGTATGATCGTATTGGGATCCCCAGTTCCAAATCCGCCTCAACCTATTCCTTTCAATATTGACTTGGTCGAGACTCTATTATTCTTTAGCTCCGTTGTATATTATCGTGGAAACCCGAATTACAATAAAATGACTGATACGACGAAGTCAACAATAAAAAAACGCCGAAACGACGCAGAAAAGACAATTGTTGAAATAATTCGTCCTTGGGGAATAAAATTTCACTCTTTCGGTGAATTAAGCTCGACTGAAAATATATTTGCTGGACTATTTTGGTCCCATGAAAAAAATTTTATCGTTGTGTCATTTAAAGGCTCTTCACCACCAGTTATCAGTGATTTTATAACTGATTTTCTTTTTAATCGGGTTGATGCACAAGCATTCGTCTATGGGATGATGCATCAGGGATTTTATTATAGTTTATTTAATGATTATGATGATAATTCAAAGAGTTGTACTGCTAATAGTTTAGTTGAGGTTATACTTAAGAAAGTCGAAAAATGGAACAATCCTACACCTGTAAATATTTGGCTTACTGGTCATTCGCTTGGTGGTTCTTTAGCTCAAGCATTTTATGCAAGGTACTGTAAATTAATTTTTTAATAATTTAAATGTTTTATATGTTGTGAAATATCTTTTACTCATTTTCTTTCATCTCCGTTTATTTCAAGATTAATTAAGATCCAAAGTTCTCTTGGTAAAAAAATCGTTGTCCGTGATGCCGTTGTTTTTGGGTCACTAACTTTGGGTGATCTTGATTTTGCATCTTCATTCCATGGCATGTTAAATTTAAAAACGAACGAACATAGAACCCTTTGGCGAATCATCGGTGATGATGACGTTGCCGCTAGAGTACCACCAAGACATTTACTTAAACGATTTCGTCAATATGTTACAAAGGAGGATGTAATGAATTATTATCTTATTGGCAATGAAATGCAATTCTTTCATGATGGTCGGAAGCCTAAAACCCATCAAATCTAAGTACAAATCCAATATCTGATGTATTTGGGGTATTGACGAAATTAATCACACTTAAACCATTTATTGATCATTGGCCTGTGACTTACTTTAAGGCTATAGAAAAGCCGAATCTGATGAAGTAGATCATTAATTATTTACACTTAATAATATAAATAAAATTCTTTATTCATATTATCTATAACATTTTCCTAAAGACTATAAATAAAGCCTTAAATTGAATCTGTATTTATCTTTTCCGCGTATTTTATGCGTATTTACTTTATTATCTAATAATTATTTTCTTTATCCTATATAAAAATATGAAAACTTATTTATTTAATATATGAAGTTATAATGTAGGTTACTACACTTTAATTATAAAGTCATTCCAAAGTTCACAATATTTTATTTATTGCATACAACTTCAAAAAATTACTGTTCGGAAACCATCGAAATTTTAATAATACTACAAAAACGAAATAAGTAAAAAATCGAAGATAAATCCTGATAAACTGCATAAATATTTTTAAAGAGATATTAATATTGTAATTTTTTCTTTCGAATTATTCATCCGAATAATGATATTATCTTCGATTTTCTCAGTTATTTTATTTATCAATAATTTAACATTTTGATTATATATGAAAACCTAATTTCTATTTCTCCGATAGCATCGAAAGTATGGTTAAAGTCAATTAGATTATGATTATTTACGATAATGAAAGTTTTAACTAGAGAAAGATCATTTTGAATAATAATACTACTTAATATTTTCTATTATTTTTTTCCTTTTTTTTTTATTTTTTTGTTCCCTCCCATTCTACGACTTGAGGCCTGCCTTAGATAAGACTCATTGCTTCAATTATAGCCTTAACAGTTTTTTTTTCTTTTGATTTGTGAAAAAGGGTAATCTTTCTACAAGACACGGGCACATTTTGGATTCTATTCATTTTTATTTTCCTTTATTTCGTTGAATTTCCATATTATATCGGTAATTAATATTTTGTTAATTATTATTTATTAATTTTAATAAGTAATACTTTAATTATAGTGAAGATACATTAGATACGGTTGGAATATCATAACAAATTGTTAAATCTAATTTTTGATAACTCGGATTTTTTAGATATCAAAACAAGACTTTAATATCTAGTAAAAATTTAAATCACGAATAAAAAAGATATTTATTAAAATATAGTGGAATTAAAAAAAAAAAATTATCAAACGTTGTTACATATAAAAGTTTATTTCCTGCTAATAAAACATCAAAATTTTCATAAAATAATTTTCGAACGTTTAGACTTTTTAAGTCCAATTCTTATTCAATAAATATTCAAACTTTTAGTTGACTTAGTATGTTTTTATTAACTTTATTAGTATGAAACAAACTTTTATGTGATAAACGTTTGATAATTATTTTCGGATTTTTTTTTTTTTTAAAAAAAATACCAAAGCAAAATGATCGAGCAAACGTTCGAAAATTATTATATTCATTGATAGGTCTCTACATTTTAAATTTTTAATGTTTTATTAGTATAAAATATGTGACATTTGATAATTATTTTCGGTTTTTTTTTTTTAAATAAAGATTATTTTTATGGTAATATCAATTGAACTAGTTATCAAAGAAAAAAGGACTAGAAAAAATTTGTGCAATTTAGATACTCGTTGTGCATGTATCCTATTTACTTAATTGTGAATATTGCCTTCGACATCTGTCTTAATATCAAATTCTTTTCGATCCCTTTTAAGCAATGATAATGAGAAAATAAGTAGGAGATGGTTACTTTAGCAGCATTAAAAATATCGCGTAACGTTATATCGCGACTTAAAAACTAAAGTCAGATTTGTTTGTATGTTGTAGAATTAAATACCTGCTTTTTTATCTTTATTGTAACATCATTATATCAATGAATACCGGAGTTGATCTCTTTTTTAAAATTTTACTTTAAAAAGGTTATTCGTGTTTAGGTCAAATTACTTTCTAAGCAATAAACTTCTATTTTTAATATATACAAATAAAAAATTAATATATATAAGACAGATCAAATATTTTCATGAGAAAATTCTTATAGTCCTTAAAATCTGAAAAATAACAATAAATACATTTCACAATTTTTTGAATTTCAAAAAAAATGGGATCCGACGAAGAAACTCAAAGAACTTTCAAATGTTATCAGGATGAAGTAATATCTACTTCTCCCCCTCGTTCAACCCTAACATATGTATGGGAAATATTTGTTCACCTTTTCTATACATTTTTAACTGACTGGACAATGCCAATTACTCGACCAATTAATTTTTTTTTCACGTGCATTTTTTATCCTGCTGCTATTTCTATCATTTTGGTTATGAGTTTTGGAATAAGAATAATTAATTATTTTGGTTTGTTTGATTATATCAATTGGTTCGACAATAATGAATGGGGTGGCTATAATGGTGACAAATTAAGTATGATTCTTTAAAGTTTTATAATATTTTATAATGAATCCGTTTTTTAGATTAACCTGTTAACAGAACAAATTAGAGAAAACGGTATGATCGTATTGGGATCCCCAGTTCCAAATCCGCCTCAACCTATTCCTTTCAATATTGACTTGGTCGAGACTCTATTATTCTTTAGCTCCGTTGTATATTATCGTGGAAACCCGAATTACAATAAAATGACTGATACGACGAAGTCAACAATAAAAAAACGCCGAAACGACGCAGAAAAGACAATTGTTGAAATAATTCGTCCTTGGGGAATAAAATTTCACTCTTTCGGTGAATTAAGCTCGACTGAAAATATATTTGCTGGACTATTTTGGTCCCATGAAAAAAATTTTATCGTTGTGTCATTTAAAGGCTCTTCACCACCAGTTATCAGTGATTTTATAACTGATTTTCTTTTTAATCGGGTTGATGCACAAGCATTCGTCTATGGGATGATGCATCAGGGATTTTATTATAGTTTATTTAATGATTATGATGATAATTCAAAGAGTTGTACTGCTAATAGTTTAGTTGAGGTTATACTTAAGAAAGTCGAAAAATGGAACAATCCTACACCTGTAAATATTTGGCTTACTGGTCATTCGCTTGGTGGTTCTTTAGCTCAAGCATTTTATGCAAGGTACTGTAAATTAATTTTTTAATAATTTAAATGTTTTATATGTTGTGAAATATCTTTTACTCATTTTCTTTCATCTCCGTTTATTTCAAGATTAATTAAGATCCAAAGTTCTCTTGGTAAAAAAATCGTTGTCCGTGATGCCGTTGTTTTTGGGTCACTAACTTTGGGTGATCTTGATTTTGCATCTTCATTCCATGGCATGTTAAATTTAAAAACGAACGAACATAGAACCCTTTGGCGAATCATCGGTGATGATGACGTTGCCGCTAGAGTACCACCAAGACATTTACTTAAACGATTTCGTCAATATGTTACAAAGGAGGATGTAATGAATTATTATCTTATTGGCAATGAAATGCAATTCTTTCATGATGGTCAGAAGCCTAAAAACCCATCAAATCTAAGTACAAATCCAATATCTGATGCATTTGGGGTATTGGCGAAATTAATCATTCTTAAACCATTTATTGATCACTGGCCTGTGACTTACTTTAAGGCTATAGAAAAGTCGAGACATCATTTTAACACGGAATCTGATGAAGTAGATTATTAATTATTTACACTTAATAATGTAAATAAAATTCTTTATTCATACTATCTATAACATTTTCCCAAAGACTATAAATAAAGCCTTAAAGTTGAATCTATATTTACCTTTTACGTGTACTTCAATCATACTAATCATGTACACTTAACACTCGCCAGCTAAAGTATAATCGTTACAGGACAATTTTTATACAATAATAACTCAAGATCTAGTGTATAATAATGAGTCAATTTTTTTCCACATGGTTATAGACCTATATTATATAAAATTATTTTTTTTATGCCCAAAACTTGTAAACCCACCGAATTTGAACATGGCAAAATTATTGGCCACTGGAAAGGTGGTCACAGTAAACATAATATTGGAGCCATTCTTAACTATCCTAAAACAGCTATTTACGATGTTATTGAAAAATATAGAACCCAATAACAAATACAAATGCCATCTAAATTGACTGAAAGACATCTTGTAAAATAGTAATAGAAGATCATTAACGATCTTTAGGTGAGATAATAGAAAAATTCAAACTTTACACTGTCGCGGTCTGCGCAGAACAAGTGGAAAGTTAAACCAATCAGTCTCAATAAATTTAGGTCAATCACACGATAATTCAATGTATTACTAACACACTATCTCTTGTACACAATATCTCAAAATACAGCAAGGCAAGCAATTAGTTGATCTAAACCTGTTTACTGACACTCATAAACAGTGCAATTACATGTAATATCTGAAGGTACAGTGAACAAGTGGAGTAAAAATATCTTTACTAACTACTTCATATGCTACCAAAATTTAACAGACTTTTTGAAATAACTTGTCAAGAAGAGTAAAACAGTTTATTAAAAGATTAATTAAAATTTATTAAAAGAATAAGTCAATAAGAATATATTATTGCATTGACATATCTTATCTCTATTACTATTCTGGTACACAAAATTATTATTAAAATTAAAAACTATTATAAAAATTATTTATTATTATTAAGATTATTTTGAAACTATTTGTATTTTTTTTATTACTAGAATTATTAGAAAATTATTTTTAAAAATATATATATATATATAATTATGAAATATTCAGATTGTTACAAAATTATTTGTTATAAATTTATTAAGAATTTGTTATTAAGGTAAGAAGATTATATTATTTAAAGGTTTCACAAGAAGAGAGATCTCCTTTTCTTTCTTTCCAGCTGCAGCTATTTTATAGTTTTTCTCTTTGTTTATCTTCATTCTCTGTCATCTAAAAAACATTTTCATGCCAGAATGAATAAACAGTTATCCTGAATGATGGACAATATACAAGGATAATTTATCAAAATAGTGATACATATCATTCTCTATTATTCCCTGTGACTCCAGCTATTTTTGTGCTGCCTCATCAGGCAGTAGCTTAGATGTCACCAATATCACACATGATCACATTTAAAGAATGCCACCAATATATTAAGACTTTGTGGAAGAGTGGAGTTTGTAAAGTCTTGGCTTTTCAAAAAATAGCTAGCTTTCCTAAAAAAACATTATATAGATAGGTTAAACAACTTGAAAAACAAAAGACTTTAAACAAAAAAGTTGCTCTGGCCATCCAACTTGTCTTACTCCTACCTAACGACATTACTTTAGTCAGATCGTAAAATCTGAAAAATCTGCAACAGGTAGTAAACTAGTG
>CAJVPY010000992.1:0-21721 GCA_910591965.1 Dentiscutata erythropus
CAACTCCTCTATAAGCACATTTTAAAAAAAAGTTACTATGTGCCCAACTGTGTGATTGTATGGGAGGACGACTGTAAATAAAAAATAATAATCCCAAACATTGATAAGGGGTCATTATAAATAGAGCCAGCATAATCTTAAAATTTTAATGTATCATAAAAGAAAAGAGGAAAAAAAGGAGGAAATTTCGAAGCTACCAAAGAATCACGGTAAAAAAAAAATCAGCTAATGTACAGAAAAAAAAAAAAGAGGATCCGTTAATATTACAAAATCTTTTTCAAGTATCCGCCTTACGATTATAATGGTCGCGTCTTAAAAACAATTGTCATATAAAAAACGCTAATACATTACAAGGCGTGGAAAGAAAAAACAAATGGTAGAAACTATGTACAAAAAAATAAATAATAAAATTTCGTTACCAATGCCTTAAACTAAAAAAGAGATGTTTTTTGAAATTAAAATTGAAATATAAATAATGTAATGAAAAAAAACGAATTTTTTTCTTGAAATGTAAAGACAACTAACTAAAAGAACTAAATTATGTAATATTTTTAACTTCATGCTTTTGATATTAAACAGATTTTCATTCCAGAAATCTGTTTAGTTTTTAGACTTGGAAAATTTCCTTCTTTAAATCATTTTCAAATATGTGTGCCCACATTATTCTTTACCCTCTAACAACCTTCACCAAACCTACAAAAGGCCTTACGTAGACTGCGTACATGACTGATGTAGTGATCCTTGCCGAATATACAATAGTATTAACCAATGGTTTAACCACAAATGTATGTACAAGGGTGTCTCTCGGGTGTTGTGGCGCTATCGTCATCGCTGTAGCCTATTATATAGATGTGAAAAGTAAGTAATAATGAATTAAAAAATTATTTTTTAATAAAAATGTATTTTTTAAATAATATTTACTGGGTCTGCTTCTAACAATAATTGTTGAGGATGTGACATTTGCCTATATAAAAGATAAACGTAAAGAAAAAGAATTAATAAAAAATTTATTCACCAGAATTTATCAATGTAAAAAAATTTACGTACAATTGTCCTAAGACCTGTTTCAATCCTTCCAACTCTTTGTTTTGTTCGTCAAGTTTATATTCTAATCTTCGAACAGTATCTTCCATACGACCAGCCAATAAACCATCTAATTCTTCTTTTTGTTGACTAACTTTAGTTTCCAATCTTCTCATGGTTTCTTCCATTCTTTGGGACATCTCTAGTTGACGAGTCATTATTGACTCCAACGAAGATAATTTAGAATTCTGTTGTGATTGTTCATCAATTTTGGATTCTAATTGATTTTTAATATTGTTCAAAGATTCGTTTGTAGCTTTGAATGATTCTAACTGTTTTCTGACGTTGATTAAAGACTCATTTGTGGTTTGGAATTCTTCAAGCTATAAATTATAGAATATTATTAAAAAAAATATATTATACACATATATATATAAATTATTAAATCGTATTATATATTTACCTTTTGACGAATTTGAGGGGTTTCTCGAGTGATATCAATTTGTTTCTCATTAACTTGTGAAATTGGTGGCAAAATCTGAGAAGTTTCTTCAACGTGGACTACGTTATTTTCAAATTCACGATCTTGTTCAATATTATGGCTTACATAAACATGTTTAATTTCTTCCCCAACGAATCCAGGTGTCGCTGGGAATTTTGGTGGAGTTTGTGGTGCGGTAGTCACCGTAGACGGTTCTTCTTGGTGGTGTGAAAAAATAGTAGTTACATTAATATTAATTGGAGATTTTATGTCATCGGTAATCTCATCATTAACATTTCTGTCAGATTTAGAATCATCATTAACTTCGGCTTCAGCTTGATTATTATAATGATCTTCATTTTTTTCTGAATTGAGACTGCTAGACGAGACTTGTGAAATTGGTCTCGACTTTTGTTGTTGCTCGTTGATAGATCGAACTTCATTAACTGAATTAGCGGACGAGTAACCAATTTCATCCTTAAACTCGTCTGATCGCTCTTCAATAGATCCAACTTTAACTTCTGGGAAATCTTCACGAACTGATTCATTAATCATACCGGTGGAATTAACAACACCATTAGGAGTACTTGGTACCGTGTGCAAGATTGGTGATTCAGTTTGATGAGAAGAATCTAATACTGTTGCAGTCGGTGTTCGATTTGAACCGGAGGAATCAAGACGTCCTTTGTAAGTTCTAATTGTTGAATCATTGGTTTCCGGAAGGAACATATCAGTTATATCATTATTGTTGAAGTTTTTATGCTTATTATCATCATGTCTTAAGAATCTATCAAGATTTAAACTAAGCCTGTGTTTATGTTTAATATTTTTTGATTTTCCGTCTTCATTGTCTGAATTCGAAATATCACTACTATTTGCTTTTTTGTTTTTTCTAACTTGTTGTTCCATGACTTCATCTTCGTTATCCGAGAAAAAAATGAAACTACGTCTATTTCTAGACTTTGTTTCACCATTATCATTGGAAGTTTTAAGAGAAGGACGAGTTTTATGATTATCCGCATCATCCTTGCGTTTCTCTTTTTCGGATTTTGACTTGTGAGTAAACATTCCCGATATTGTACGAACAAGGCCTTCAGATTTTTTCTCTTCTTGAGCAGTCTTTTCAGGTTCTGTATGCTTTCCATCCTTTTTCAATCTGCGAAGGAGACTATTAGTTTTTTTAGGTTCCTGGTGAGACTTTTCTTTTTCTTCGGTTAATTGACGTTCGTCAGAAAATGTTACAGCGCCATTCTTTTTTTCATCAATAGATGATAAGGTGTAGTTATTATTTTGTAGGTGCTCCGAAGAACCTGATGAAACCGATTGGTTTTCATTGTCAATTTCTTCAGCATGAGGATAAAGACCATCTTTGAGAAATTTGGTGGTGGTGGCTTCTTGATATTGGATAACTTCAACGGATGATGTCATTGTTTTTATTTTTTTTTTTAGGTATATATGAAGGAAGGTTCTATAATTATAATTATATATAATTATATATTATTATTATTATTATTATACGTATAATCTTATTATATTATATTATATATTATGGATACCAAAATTTTGCAAGATAGCAAAAGTGGTAGTTTTTCTATAAAGCTGTCAACCTTTATAGATAATAAAATAATGGCAAAAAAATTTTTTTTTTAAATTTTTGGGAAGTGTCAAAAGAGCAATTCCCCTTACATTAAATTGACAAAACTCTAATTTTATTTACTTATAAGTTGTTCACAACTAAGTACAACTATGGATATTGCCCGTTTTGTTTATTTTTTTTTTTCACGGCCACACGTTTGACAAATGCACATAGATACCACAGTTTTAGCTTTAATAAACAGATAAAACAGATAGATTTTGATCTTTTTTTTCAAATGCTTATGACGTTTCATACCTTTATCTAGCAGAGAAATGCAGAATAGATCTTTCATATGTTACTTTGTAAAAAAAGAAAAAAAAAACGGTTATGCATGATGTTATATGTTCCCATTGATGAGAGCAAAAATCGTGTTGTGTAAAATAATTATGGCGAAAATTTTGTAACACGTTTCGGCTGTATGTGAAATGGTGAGCGGGAGATTAACAAGCATATATTTTTTTTACTTACCTTCAAAAAAATCTTTTTGAAAATTCCTTTAGTTTTAAAGTTAAGCAGTACAGAAACGCCCGTGCGAATTTTGAATAGCGGTAACGTTCAACAAATTATGAACAATAACTTAAAAACAGAATATCGGTTTTTTTTTAACCTGATTTTTATATAATTGGAAATAAAAAATGAAAGATTATTATCGTTATTATTATATTGAGAAATTCATTTTATTCAATAATTTGAATGATTAGTATTCTTACGTAAGTACGCGCATAATATATACGTAAGGAACGTATGCAACGTAAAGATATGTAATAATAGTTCCATTCTTCGTTAAATGTTACACCACATTGAACACTCGCGCTTTTAGTCGATTCGTTCGTTGCGTATTGTACATACTATTATGTTACGTTCGTGTATTAACTGTTATATAAAACGTTTCATCGTGTTTTTGGTAATCTCGTTGAAGGTTAGTGTTAGTTTGGTCGTGATTTGGATAGTTACAAATTAGACTAGATAATTTTGATGGAGACCTGTAAAAATTACATATTTGTATCGCTTTATAAAATTTAGTTAGTGTCAAAATTTTTTTTATTCTATTAATCATACATGCATTAACATAACATTTAAACGATAATCTTATTGTTATATATATAATGTCAAAAATATAATTATAAAAAAAGCTTATGCTTAAAAGGAAATGTTAATCGTGTTGTCTTCTTTCCAAAAATGTATGATTATATTTTGAGTTAATTTTGTAATTATGAAATTTAGATACGTAAAATTAACATGATTTGCTGGTATGATATTAATAGTTTAGACGCTAAAATCTTTATTTTCTCAATTTAAAAAATAAAGCTATTATATCCAGAGATTTGCTCATTACACAAGTTGCTGTTATGTATCATCCTCGCTCAAAAGAAAATCATGATCAGTCTTTATCAAACGCAAAATGTTTAGTTAAAAAAATTAAGTAGGCTAAATTCCTTTTGTACTATATATGTATGTATATATTAAGTATATTAAATTCTAATTTATAGGTAAATAAATAAATAACCATTTGTTTCATAGTTCTTTAAATTATTATGCCACAAAAAAAAAAAAAAAAAAAAAAAAAAAATTAAATGTGGGGATCATTTTATTAAACTGGAACTTGTAAATCGCTTAATAAGAAACATGTACGCTGTAATTATTGCATCATGAAATGAACAAAGGGTGCAGGACGATGTGAACTACATTTTGGAAAATTTTGCTTATCGGTACTTAACACTTTATCTTTACGTGGGAAAAGAAAGTGAAGATGAATATCATTAAGAAATACTAAAGTTAAGCAGTAGTGAAAGTGATTAAATTTCGTTAGGGTTGGCTTAGCGTTTGCTAGATGTAGATTGTTGGCGAGAACCATTAAGATGAAGTGAGCATAATAAGTAATGAGTATATGTATCGTTAATCTAGAAAAAAATTGAAGAAAATCGCGCTTGCTACGTATAGCGCCACGTGTAACACTAATAAGTGAGAAACAATTCGTGTGACAAGGAATAATTATTTTCCACGCCCTCGGTGTAAGACCTTTTCGGAAGTTTTGGTTTTAGGATTGTGTACGTACGTACGTACCTGTAGAAAATTATATGGAAAATCCCTACATCCACTCCTACTTTCCGTAATAATATTTCCGTGCTATCTCCGTATTTAAAACCTGATTCCCGTGATCTCTGCGGCATTCTGCTTTTCACCATTATATGAGTGCTGCCAAGGGAAAACCTGGGATTGTACTCCGTTTTAAAGAACAGGCTATCAAACACATGATTTATTAAATTGATTTATTGTTTACTGTAATTCATCAGGGATCTGATCGGCCCGTTTCGAAAGTGAAATTTCGGAAATCAAGAATTCGATTACAGCACTCATATCTAAGAAACGGATTAAAATTCCAGATGCGTTTTCTCATATATGGTAATCGAACTAGCATGAACAAAGGTTTGATCAGAAAGAACGGTTATTGGTTAACAAATTTACCTAATCACAAACTCCTCAAATGCCTGCAACGCCAAACACGTCAAACGCGTTAAACAAGCAATTTAATAATGACACTATACTAGGTCCGTAAAACCTTTTCCTTCAGTTAAAAAACCCAAAGAGTGGGCACCTGCGCAATTTGTTGGTTTCTTAGTCTGAAAATTTATATCTTACAAATAATGATCAATTTTTTGTAGAAACATTAACTAATACATTATACCAATATGTACATTAAAGAAAACAAACATTCCTTACACCAAGTATTTTGAGTTCAATTCCTCTCAAAGATCGTTGGTGAAAATTTTCTATAAAAAAAAGGTGATCTTTATCGTATTGGTTAAACAGTAAGAATCATTCAGTTAAGAAAATTTTGAGAACTTTTATAATGGATAGGCATCTACTAAACTTGTATACATTTTTGATAATTCGAATATTTGGGTTGAAGGAAAGTACCGTTGGAAACTTCAAAAGTTTAGATATCAGAAGATATTCAAAATTTTATACAGGACTTTTTAGTTGAGTGGCTATGTGTATAAGACACATTTAATGGAATTACACAAAGCATACCAAGCCATAATGTCAGATATATAATAGGCTTATCATCGTAGTTTAACGTTAATGCGGATATAAACTAAATAGGTGGTGTACTATCCTTGGTCAGTTCTTAGTCACCTCCTAGCGATTCACTGTGGACTCGATCAAATTATATGGCGAATATCTATCAAGTGCAAATGAGGCCGATGTAGATTTTGTGATGTTATGCAATCTAAGAGCACTGCTTGAATAAACTCTCCAATCTCAAAAATAATTGACGAAATAGATTCTATAAATTGCGCAATAAGAGAATGTAGGTATTAAAAAAATTTTTATGAACAGTAAAATTAACACATTAGAATTAATGTATTAAAAGACAACTAATAAGTTCACAGTTTTTGCGCAGTCCTCCGCTATTTTTACTATGGTGTTAGAAAAATCCAGGCAACCAATTTGGCCAGCTATGGTGGACTTTAAGTCCGAGTTCATCCAGAACTCATTTAAAATAATTAAACAGGATGTCAAGAGATATTAGGGCTGCATCCTGGGTAGGAAAATTATAAAATATCTCAATGATTAAAGACTTTATTTCAATTCCAAACTTTCCGGATAATGCTAATTATCGCCATGATGGTCACATTTTTGGTGTTAATGGAAAGCTGATTTGAAATTAAATTTTGCCAATAATGCTCATAATAAAACTCAGTATGATTATATTCTGTTCCATGATTCTATTCAATAATCCTTAAAATCGTGCAGTCATTAACGTGGACGTGGACACAGTATATTTTCAAAAAGTTACTATGAAAAGAAAGTCGATACATAACTTGTAATACCCAGAAAACAATTATGTCCAGTGATCCTGTTGTTTTTGTTCTAATTGCCAGTGATAGAGATTATGAACTTCTAGTGAAAAAGACACTGAAATACAATCGGGCTGTGGAAACATGATAGGTATGAAAATGTTATGCTCGAATTTTTATGAATTATTATTATGTTGCTTAAATTCGAAACATCTGTCCTTATAAGAATGAAAAAAATCATTGAGCGAATAGTTTTTCATTAGAAGTTGATTCATTTCTAGTTTCCTTAAGTCAGATATGAGTAATCTATCGGTAATAGAATATATAACGAATTGATTGTAAAGCTGGTGTCTCCTTCAATTCAAAGTGATACTACTAAAGTTTCTGGTTTTCACACTTTGAATAATTGATATCATTCTTTCTCATATGAATCAGGTCCTGATCACTGAGACAAACCAAATTCTTGAGGTTACTGATGGCAATCATTCGAAATTTGCAAATGAAGATGTCCTGGATAGTTATTTGGGACGTCCCAAACCTTGAGATAATTAGTATCACATAGTTTCGGCAATAAATGTACCAATTGTCACGTGGTTTGGGACGTTCCAAATAGTTTGGGTCGTGCGATTTTATTTAATAATTCAGATAACTTTGAGACGGATCCTGAACAATTGTAAAGAAAGTGCGGGTTTAAGAAAAAATTAATTAAAGTCTTAGCACGAATGTATCATGATGTTTTTTATTTCAGATTTTTGGCCAATTAATGGCATTGATAAAAATAAAATCCCATGCTTGGCATTCTATTTGCGTTTTCATTAAACGTTTCATATCCTTTGCTGCGTTAAAATAATAATTTTTAACGTACGTACGTAACTTTCATACCAATTAGAATTATTCTTTATTCATAGGTAGTATTTGGTGATTATTAAAAATTATATGACGATAGATTTGATTGGTAGATATTTTTAATGTCTATAAATAACTTACGAATCATATTGATACGATTTTTTTAGTATCAAAATTTTCGCCCGTTTGTTTAGAAATTCAGATTGATCACTACCGTTATTTAAAAAATTGCATTTCGGAAAATATATTCTAACACAAAAAAATTCTTCTTTATCAGATATTAGAAAAAGTTACATCATTTTTAATATATTCTGGTAATTCCAAATTATTAATAATAAAATAATAATAAAAGATATCTAGATCGTTGATCTCGTTTTATTGATGTTTAATGAACATTTCATTTCACAAGACAATTATACAAATTATTATTTTTTTAAAATAAAACAGGGGCACCAGCGTCCACAAATTTAATAATTTTTAATATTCTATATAACTGTTGCTCCACATATACGACAATCTCTATTAATCTATATACCTAATTATCAATTCTTCTTTTTCTATATACTACTTATCTGAACAAGAAAGAGGGAGATGGATCCGGATCGAATCTAAATCTACTTGACCCTGTTTCGGATCTAAAGCCTAGATCTGATTCGATTTAAGGATCAGATCTTGATCTTTAAAAAAATATTTGTCCGTACGGAACACTAGTTAGGTGTTTCCTGATTTAGAGTTTACAATGATAGCTAGGTATCGAAAAACGAAAATTAGATCTATAGCGTTAATCAATTTCAAAAATTTTTGTTACATCAATAGTTTAAGTTTCATTAACACAAAAAAAGTCGCAAGGACGACTTCTTTGTTCAGTGCACAGAAGACAATTAATTTTATAATTACGAACGATTTTTGATTGCCAGCGAGATTTTTTAGGAATCATTAAACCCGTTTTCACCTGGAGATTTCTCGTTACATTCTTGCATTCTTAATCTAAAGAATGGAGGACGGTTAGTTCTCACATCGATATCAATATGTAATTTGATTGTCAGATACGTGATATAATGACCAAAAAAGAAACTATAATAACGATACCGATAAAATTATCCGTAATAAGAAACTTTTAAGTATACATATAAAATTTTTTATTGTGTAGATCATTTGACCGTTATACATAACAGATAAATATACGTACAAATTTATAAATTGTATTTCTTACGTGTTATTTTCATGTGAAGCACAATAATTACATATCAGATATCAGATATGTACGTACGTACGTGCGTGTGCGTGTGCGTGTGTATGTACGTACATATGTAAAAACACATGACCATTTAATCAGCACTCCAATTACTTCATTAATAAATTAACGCCAAGGAAAGTCCTGGTATATTTCAAATTGTTCATTTTAAGATTTTAAGAGAAGCACGACATCGTTAGCCAATCAAATTGTTATAATCAATGACGTATAAGGGTAATTGATGACGATCTTGTTCTCTCATATAAAAGAGACAGGATGAGTCAAACTATATAGGTCGCATTTAAAAATTTTTGAATAATTTTTAATAATGTGCGTTCGTTAAGAACAATTTTGAACTCGTGGTCGTCGCTGTCGTCGTCGTTGTCGTCGCTCCGCCGCCGCCGTCGCCGCCCCTCTTGAATCTTATTCAAGTACTTAAAAGATTTCAAATGTTACTGCTTTCCTCAACCGACAGCCATAGCGGCCGCTTTTAAATTTTCAAGAAAGGACAATGCTGCCTTCTTCAACCGACAGCCATAACGTCGTCGTCGTGTTGAATTCAAAATAACTATACCAAAAATTATATATTATTTGCGGTCGTACTTAAAGAGGTTAGAATGCGGAAGATTTTGTTCTTTTCAAATTTTCTATTTATTTTATATATATTATTTTATATTGAAGGTGGTTTAGATTTTTGGTTATGTCGTAGTATACGAAGGATATACTATAGATATGTCGAAGGGAATTAAGAGGTATTTTGTAATATGAGAAGGGTAAACAAAAAGAGACGAAGAAAGGGAATGTAGATAGAAAGTTTTTAGTATTTGTTTACTGAGATGTATATAAGAATTTTTTTTTTTTTTTAAATAAAGCTCGATCTTCGATGTCTTGAATATATTTTTTTTCAGTGATATTATATTTAAATAATTATTATTCAATATACGTGCTTCGTTATAATTATCGATAGACGGGTTTGTATATATAAAAAGACTATTAGTCGAATCTTGTTTTAAGTGGTAAATTCATGATATCTTTATACTATTTGAGTGTTGTCAAGCTAAAGCATTAAATCTCAATTTTTAGATCAAATCCCTAATGAATTGATCGCATCAGATTATGAGATACTGGTAATTAGATTGTTAAAAGATTTCTACACATTACTATGGAGGCTAAGCCTGAGACTTTTCCGAAACATTAACACTATCATGGTTCAATGGAATTTCCAAGATCCTTTTTTTATTAAGATTCACTTTTTACATCATTTCAGTCATTTACGAGAATATCGATAGATCTCAGCGATATGAATTTCATTTAGTACCACGTAACACAGCTTTGAAAAATTTTCGATTATCTATTTAATTTGAAGTTTTTCGAATTTCGATGAAAAAAAAATGATGATTCCCATTGAAATTTTAGCATCCCGAAACATACATAGATTACGTACATTGAGGTCGCATTCAATGCGATTAAGAATGCCTTGCATCTTTAAGTTTTCATTATTCACGACGACAAAAAATGATGATAAAGGATCGAATTTCCTAAAATCCTCAACTACGAAAAGCAAAGAATACGCGGAAACGTTATTATTGCCAAAGACAAAGTTTCCACTTAGGGCTGATGCTGTAAACCGAGAACATTTGTTTCGTGATAGGTGTACAAAAGATTTGTATGCTTGGCAGGTAAAATATTTTATACTTTATGCTCGATTTTTTTCGCGGCAAGACTTTCTTTTAATCATTTATTATCCAATTGAATAGCTAAAGAATAATTCAAAACCTTTATTCATTTTACATGATGGTCCACCTTATGCCAATGGAAATTTACATATAGGTATGAGTCAAACTTAAAAACCAATTATTTTGTATTTTTGAGTAGTTATCTTTTTTTGATATCAACTAAATTTAACTAAATTTGATTTCGTAACCGAATTTATAGGTCACGTGTTAAATAAAATTTTGAAAGATATAATAAATCGATATAAAATATTAAAGGGCCATAAAGTCGCGTAAGTTCTCCGAACTTCGACCTGTAATAATATTATCCTGAACTACAAAAAAATAATTTTATACTTTATAGTTTTATTCCAGGATGGGATTGTCATGGATTACCGATAGAATTAAAAGCTTTATCAGAATTGAAGGTACTTCAAGAATTTCTTTTATTCACTTCAAAGTATTTCATATTTATCAAACTAATGATAAATTTATAAAAACTTAAAGTACATGATCATTTATCACTGTAATAGAATGTAGACAAATCTTTCTTAACCCCCATGCAAATACGCCTTACGGCAAGAAAATGCGCATTAAGTACAATAGAAATTCAAATGTCTGAATTTAAGAGTTGGGCAATTATTGGTGATTGGGATAATCCTTATAAGACTCTTGGTTGGTGTAGCTTCTCTGATTTAGTACAATTTAGTATTTGGCAAAATTTTATATATTGTTTATTCACATTTTGTTTCTTATCTGTGAATTAAAGATAAGGAATATGAAGTTAGGCAGTTAAAACTATTTCACGAAATGGCAAAAAAAGGTGTGTTTCGGTGGTTTTATTTTCTAAATTTATTATTGAGCTAGCTTGAGTAAAGAGATCTTTTGTTTAATGTAGGATACATATATAGACAAAATAAACCTGTTTATTGGTCTCCATCTTCAAGGTAATAATTGTATAAAAGAATATGATTTATCGAATAACTTGTCTAAATCATTTGGGTCAATATTTCAGAACAGCTTTAGCTGAAGCTGAATTAGAGTATAACAATGATCATAAAAGTCGATCTGTTTATGTGAAATTTCCTTTGGTAAAATCATGTAAGTTTTACATAATGAATGCACATAATCATTAATGTTTAGTTACATATAAATTTCGCCTATCTAATTTTCGTCATGTTATATCTTTTTGTAGCATTAAATTTACCGAATTTAAATGACACTGATATTTACATCATGATATGGACAACAACTCCATGGACACTCCCGGCGAATCGGGTTTGTTCACTCATCTAAAATCTTGATATTAAACTTCGATTTCTATCATAATTACTAACCCTTAAAAGGTTTAATTAGGCGGTTGCAATTAATTCAAAAGTAGAATACTCGATTGTCAGCCCTGTCTTTGATACTGAATTTGTAAGTTGTAAAGATTATTATATTGTGGCAAATAATATGATTGATGCGTTGCAAAGGATCATTGGATCTGAATTGAATATTAAAACCACTTTTGAAGGTACCTTTTATATCTTTATTAATATTTACACGATAATTATGTTAAATTAATGCATGTAGAAATAATATCAATTTTTCATTACAGGACACACCTTGATCGGTACAAGTTACGAACATCCAGTTACAAAAGCGCCATACAAGATAATAGATGCAGACCATGTAACATCCGACTCTGGAACTGGTATTTTCTCTCTGACCTTTATTCACTTGTTCACTCTCGAAATTAACATTTAAGTCCTTGTCAACTTAAAGAAATCTAAATATCAAATCTCAAAGCTAAAATTTCTAAAAAATTTTCAAATTTAGGTTTAGTTCATATAGCACCAGGACATGGAATTGAAGATTATGAGACATGTAAAAAATTAAATATTTCACCATTTTGTCCCGTTGACGATTTTGGAAAATTTACCGCAGAAGTTGGTGATCCTTCTTTTGAAGGAAAGGACGTGTTAAACGATGGAACAAATGCTATAATTAATTATTTAAAAGAAAACATGTTGTTGGTGAAAGAGCATGAAATTGTTCATAAATATCCTTATGATTGGAGAACTAAAAAGCCTATCATTTTAAGGTAATGATAGATGTATTTAATTTTGCTTTTAAAGCAATTAATAGCAAGTAAAATTAATAAACCAATTAATATTTATAGAGCCACACCACAATGGTTCATTAATGTTGAAGCATTCAAGCAGAAAGCCTTTTCATCACTTGCGGATATCAAGATCTTACCGGACAATGGTATTTTACAGCTATTTGGATAATTATCAATTTATTCATTATATTTTTCTTAATGATTAATGTCTTTCGTTATAAAAGCTCGAAATCGCTTAGAAATATATACATTATCACGTAACGAATGGTGCATATCACGTCAACGTTCTTGGGGTGTTCCTATACCTGTTTTATATGACGTTGAAACGGATGCACCGTTATTCACAGAGTCTTCTATGGCACACATTATTGAAATTGTGAATCGTTTTGGATCGGATGCATGGTGGGAGATTGATGAAAAAGAGTTAGTTGCGCCAGAGTACAGGGACAATGGTATGGCTTATTCTTTTATGATCTGTAAATGAAATAATTAATTTCGATTGCTTTTGTTATTAATGCAGTTATAATTAAAGGTATAAAATATCGACGAGGTATGGATACGATGGACGTGTGGTTCGACAGTGGTGTATCATGGAGTTACATATTAGAAAAGTTCAAAAGGCAAGTTGAAAACTATCCAAAATTATTATTTCGTATTTTATTTGTGATGAATTAGATATTTTTATGTCATTTTTCGAATTATTAATTAGACCAGATTCCAATGCTGTCGCAGATTTATATCTTGAAGGAACTGACCAGCATCGTGGATGGTTCACATCATCATTATTAACTTCTAGTAAAGTAACAATTATTTTTATCATGAAATATACGCATATATACTAAATTAGTGAACTGTACATTAATTACATTATTTTCATTATTTTTTATTGATTATTATTTATTTATTGGTTTACTTACAAAGTCGCTGTTAATGAAACTGCACCATTTTCTGCTGTTATTACACATGGATTTGTTCTTGACGAAAAAGGACGTAAAATGTCTAAATCTTTGGGAAACGTAATTGATCCGAAAACAATAATAAATGGCGGAAAGGTTTTATATTTATTATGCTCTCTTTTTTGACAAACTTGATAATAATATTATTTCTTAAAAAAAACAATAATAGAATAAAGAAAAAGAACCAGCCTATGGTGTGGATGTATTGAGACTTTGGGTTGCGTCTTCAGATTATACTAGAGATGTTAGCATTGGAAAAACTGTGATGAGTTTGTATTTTAATCGAAAATTTTGACGATATTTAGTTTTGATATAATTTTTGAAAAGGATGTAAAAATTATTATTTTCTGTTATTAGGCCAAGTAGGCGAAAATCTGAGAAAATATCGTAACACAGCTAGATTCATGTTGGGCAATTTAACCAATTTTGATTATGAACAATTGGTAACCTATGATGATTTGAAATCAGTAAGTGCATAGTTATAATTTCACAAATATTCATTTTAGTCTTGCTGATTATTTTACTCTATTGCTAAGTAGATTGATAAATACATGTTGCATGAAACTTATCAATTTGGAAAAGCTGTTGAATCTAACTATGATGATTTTTTATTTAATAAAGGTAAGCGTAAAAGTTCCCTTAGATGATTTTTCAAGTTTGTTAGTACATTTTCGTCTTTATCGAATTTTTTTTCCCCTTAATTTTAGTCGTACAGGCATTAAACAACTTTACAAACGTATCACTATCAGCATTTTACTTCGATATTGTAAAAGACAGATTATATGCTGATCATGCACTAAGCATTAGTCGAAGAAGTGTTCAGACTGTTTTGTATCATGTGAGTTGGCCCTTATGATTTGATTTGATCATTGCTAGCAAAAATTTAACCAGATTTTAATTTGTTTACTACGAATCATTTATGAAGATTCTTAATGTATATACAAGATCATTAACACCGATGGTTCCACATCTAGCAGAAGAAATATACGAGAATTATAAGAACATTGATCGTGAGCAATTTGATAGTATATTTAAACTAGGGTGGTATAACATGGTAAGTTAACATGTAAACATGCAGTGAGTAAATTATAGGAATTTTTAAATTGATCTATTCTTTGACTTAGAATAAGAATTGGGATAATCGGGCGATTCAAAAAGAGTGGAGTATTTTGAAAGCACTGAGAAATGAAGTGAATCAGCTATTAGAGGTGGCTAGGAAAGATAAGTAAGTTTAATTCCGTATTTATATTTTATTCCTAAAAAAAAAATATATGAAAAATCTTATTAATACTTCCAACTGCCAATTCTTCAACCTATTTAACCGACCAATTTAAGAGTAATTAAAAGTTCATTAGAAGCTAACGTGGAGTTGTATGTGACTTCAGAATTATACGAGTTACTATCAAACCACGGTAAATATAAGGGTACCGTGCAAACTTGATTGGCTAGCAATTTACTGCGCCAATCATGGTTGCAAATTTTGTTTGTATAACATTTCACACTCAATTTAACGCATTACCTTATTTATATTATTTATTTAAAAAAAGAACCAGAGCTAAAATTAATATTTATTACATCCGAAGTAACGTTAACTCCAAATGTACTACCGCCTTCATTTCTCAATGAGCCACTACAAGCCATAAATTCTATATATATCAGAACCGATAATACAGATGATATTGGCTACATTAAAGACATTGATAATATAGAAAATGTAAAAGGGACATGTAAAATTGTTATAAGGCGAGCACGAATGCATAAGTGTCCAAGATGTTGGAATTATGCTGCTAACGAAGAAGAAAGTTTGTGCCAAAGATGTGAAGAAATCTTATCAACTAGACCTATTGCGTGAACGGGATTATTGATTTACATAAATACTAATTTTGGAACAAATATTTTTAGAAATGAAAAAAAATTGTTACCCAAAATAATTTAATTAGAGTTACACGATCCCCTTATGAAAAATATGTAATATAACGATATACTGCACTAACCTACATACAAATGGTTTATTTTGCTCTCCGATTTTTTATGAACAAAAATTAACTTACTTTATTAAAAAATGACCGAAGCGACAACTCCAAAACGAAAGCCTGGCAGTAAGCTTTAGAGTTTAATCCATAAATTAACCAAGTAGTATTTATGAAATAATCAAATTATTTAATGATTCAATTTTCATGATGTTTAGACTCTGCCTTTAAACAACAGCGTCTGAGTGCATGCCAACCAATTATAACACCAAAAACCGTATTTCCAATATTTATAGCAATTGCTACGATATTTTCTCCACTGGGTGGAGTCTTATTTTACTTCGATGATAAAGTGAGAATCTACATAACTAATAACGTATAATTCATGAAATTATTTATTAAGATAAATCTTTTCGGTTATAGGCTTTAGAATTATCCATAGATTATACACATTGTGATACGGAAGCGCTATTTGAATTCAGTTCAATACCTGTAAAATATGTAACTGATTCTATGATTAAATCCAAATCTATACCGGAAAACCAACAACATCCTAAATGGAAGAGATCGAGCATTACTATTCTTCCAAATAATAAAACAGTTACTCAATGTTCTATTCTTTTTTATATACATAAAGAGATGAAACCTCCAGTATATTTATATTATCGTCTAACAAATTTCTTTCAAAATGAAAGAGGTTATGCTAGAAGTTTAGATACTGATCAACTTAAAGGAAAAGCCGTAAATAAAGATGGTCTTAAACGTGGTGGTTGTAAGAATCTTGCGCTTTATAATAATACTATAATATATCCCTGTGGACTACTTGCGAATTCCATGTTCAATGGTATGCCTACTGTTCATTTAAAAATATGTTTTTAAAAATAAAATATTATTTAATATTTCATTATTTTTATATAGATACCATAGGAAACCTTACTTTGTTAGACTTAAATGCACCCGATGCATTGTCACTGAGTACAAATATAACATATAATTTTACTTATAACGGTATTGCACCACCTGGAGCAGCAGCAAAATATAAACCTACTACATATAATATTAGTCAAATTCGACCACCTTTAAATTGGGAATTAAGATACCCGAATGGTACATATACAGCCGATTATCCTCCAATAGATCCATCAACAGATGAACATTTTCAAGTTTGGATGCATACAGCTGGACTTCCAATTTTTAGAAAAACATATGGAATTAATGAAACTACACCATTACAAGTTGGATCTTATCAAATAAATATTAATACAGGTGAGATTTGTAATAAAAAAAAATTTCTTTTTCCTTGCAACCTTTATTAATTTTTATATTATACTAATAATATTTTTTGAAATATTAATAGTATTTCCTGTCAAAGGTTATGGTGGCACTAAATCCATAGTGATTTCCACGCCTTCCTTAGTCGGTGGTAAACATCCATTCCCTGGAATTGCTTATATAGTAGTAGGAGTATTATGTGGAATTATTGGTATTATACTTGCTGTTGAAAGTTTCTTTAATTCTAATAAGTGAGTATGAATGAGTATGCTCACAATAATTTTTTATATTATTATGGTCAGTAATGTTAATAATTTACGTATATTCAATTTTAGAAGAAGGGATCGTAGATATGCTGCGATGCAAATCGGAAATAGCCAAAAGAATATTGATTCACAATAAGTAATCTTGGATATTAAGAACAGATCATTTTATAAAAAAAATAAAATAATGTTACGGTTATAAATGAATAAAGTTTTTTTATTTGTCCAAACATTTTGTGATTTTGAAATACTTTACAGTTTTGATGTAAGTAATGACGATTAGATTTATTCATTTTTATTTATTTATTTATTTTAATGTTAAATTTTATAAAAATCTGTATTTTGCAAAAATATTTTTTACTGACGAAAAAAAAATCGATTTACGTACCGTTCTTGATAAGGTTCTTAAAGGAACCCGATGCCGAATTCTCAGAACTGTGCTTAGTTATAATGGGAATACTAAAGTCATGACCCGTGATTAATCCGTAACGTTGATCCTAAACATTAAAAATAATGAGATTAAGGATTGGGCGGTAATAATGGGTAGTCAAATTTCTACACCGTGGCTTTATAGTTGTGTGGTTTTTTAAAACACTATCAGGAATGGCACATAAATCGAATGTTCTTCCACACCATCAAGACAGTACCAACGATCCATCACAATTTGCCTAAGACGCTTAAATAAAATTAAAAAAAAGAATGGTATTAATTTAAAGATAATGTTAAAAGAGCTTCGGCATATATTGAACATGTGGCCTGACGTGGATTTTTTGATTTGGTGATTATTAAAATTTATGACAATATTTCATAAATTTAATCCAATCACTTATGTGATAATTGGCTGGCTTTGGTAATCGCACAATCATTTAATCATAATCATAGGGTCTCAAAATTATGCAAACCGCAATAATTGATCTTGAAGCCGCATTAATATTTATAAATTATTATATCATTAAGTATATCAGTTGATTTATTGCGGTTTGTGAAATTGCAGATCAAGAAACCGAGCCGCATTTTTTTGTAGAAATAAAAGCTGTTGTCTATAAAGTGATTGTCAGCGAAATAATACGAATCCCGCCAGTATGATGTTTATTTTGCTTTTGAAGCTATGCTCAAATAATGTACATTTTGCTTTTTATAATACATACCAAGATGGTATATTTTGTATATTAGGCTAGTGTGGATTAAATTTTCAGCGTTTATGCTATCTCTGCAATGATGAGACTACAGCATATTTTGCCAAGTCATTTGGTATGTCGTTGCTGAAGGCTGCCCGGAAGAGCGATGTGTTCAGGAATTAATTCCTCAAGATGTCGAGGGTTTCTGCTCCCCCCGGCTGTGCGTGGCTATAACTAAATGACGTTATATTATAGATTGAACTGCCTGATTAAACACATGTGCAAATATGGCATTGTTTATGGAAAATGTGATCACACAAATCTAACTTTTTATTGATTAATTTGCTGTAGATGGAGAACGGATATAAGAGCGTTGTAGGCTTAAAGAAGATGAAGGTGTTGAAGACAGCAAAAGAATTGGCCATTGACAATGCTCAAGAGAGATAGAACCGAATTTGAGAGCGTTGCAAACAAAACTTGGTGCTTCACAAGAATCAAACTCGGATGCATCTCTCTATAGTGCTCTCAAGAAAGGCCTGGATAATGTCGGTCCTCTTGGTCTTAAATGGAAGGATCCATTAGCAAGTATGGTTCTCAGTGATGATTCAACTTTGGTAGAGAATTTGAAACCAAGACAGAAACGCACATTTTTGGTAAATATTCTACCCAACCCTGGTTAAATTACTATATACGAGAATGTGTAATGACCTTTTATTTGTTGTTAGGCACCGGGCAAAAACATGAAATGTGATATCCCCGCATCTGTTAACAACAAATGTGAATATTTTATAAATAATTTTAATATGTTTGAAGTTTCAGATGAGATTAGAGGTGTCACACATAATTTATCATGGGTAGAAAATGAGAATGAGCTGGGAAAAAGAGTGGAACATATATTGGATACACTGTAAGTGTTTAGTTTTTTAACTATACAAATATTTTAAATAACTTCTTAATGTTTTATTTAGTGGAAAAGTGTGGAATAATCCAGCATTTTCGAGTAGTATGGCACGTAGTGAACAAAGTGAGGGCACTTATGTCACAGATGTGGTAATGCCTTTGCTTCGGGCCAGTCTGAGTGGTCTCCCAAATGGCCCTATTTGCTTGAGCTCGGCAGAGTGTCAAAGCTTAGCAAGCAAGACTCGCAAAAATGGGCAAATTGGAAAAAAGCCTGATCTTATGGCATTAATGAAATATGCAGAGAAAAATTTTGAAATTGCTTATGTTGAATGTTCCCGAGTAGTTTGCGCTAAATCAAAAAAACTGATGACAGTGTGAAACTATGGAGGGAAACATTGGATGGTTTTGCCTATGTTAATGAATCGTGTAGACCAAAAAGTAACCAATTCGGTATTGTGGAGATCCAAGTTGCGGATGAGGTTATATATCTAAATGTTATAGTAAAAGATGTGAATGGGATTCCAAGGTACTTCCATCTTGATAGTGCGGAAATTCCCCTAACTATGGATACTCTATAGCGGATAAAGCCTCTCATACGTTTATTATTAAGATTTCGTGTAAGTGGCATTGATTTTATTTTTTTTATATGGATTCTTAACTAATTCTGCCGGTTGATCACGTATGTTTTATGACACAGAATATTATAATTATAAATAAATATTTACTGACAGAGGCATTAGAACAAGCTTATACACATCTGCCTCGGAACGTCCAACCAAGTACTACTGTATCTTCTCCACGTAGAGAAGAAGGGGAACAAAAAAGTACAAGAAAGGTAAGTGACGTAAATCCTCCTTTGCATGAAGGCAGGAGTTTAAAGAAAAGAAGATAATGCAATGTTTTAGAATATATGTATCTTTTCTGTATTTGTGTTTTTTTTTTTTTATATCAATAAAGCTAACCCTAGTGGCTTGATTTCGCATGTGTATTTCGTGAATTTATTTTATTGTATTATTATCAATATATATTAACTCGCGTATGATCGGCGAGTTCCTGACCATTGGTCAGAATGTTACATAATTTTTATTTGAAATTAAAGGCGTTAACAAAAAAAATTTTTTTCAAGGTGTGTAGTAAAATTTTTTTCCAAACATTTCTAATAAAGTTATATAAATTAAGTATGCAACCACAAAGAGACGAATCTATGTACCTATCCGAGATAAATTCATTGAAGCTGGAATTGAAACAGATAGTAAAAGAAAAAAATGCACTCGAGGCTGAAAACACGAATCTGAGGCAGATTATTGAAGAGAATTCTAGACATGATGTAGAGTTTAAGAGCAAAATTGAAGAGTTGGAGAAAAGTAGAGCAGATACTGCCTCTGAGAATGCTGAGCTTAAAACTGAAGTAGTAAAATTAAGATGTGATTTCGAGAAAATCAAGTCAAAGGGAATAACCACTGATTCTCTGGAGCAATTACCAATTTCCTCATCAGCCAAAAATGAGACAGTAAGTGTTTTTACCAAAGCGAAAAATTCGAATGATACTTATGAACAGATAGACTTACGATGCGATAATACTCCTGCATCTGATATTACTAATAACGTTTCAAATTCTGATGTATCTGATAACGCTTTTTCAAAATTACCGTAAATGTGCGTATACAAGACCCGGTCTCATACATTCCACCAAAAAAATTAATTAGTAAAAAAAAGAAAATAATTAGTAAAAATTGAGGGTGGGTCTGATATAAGGGGGATCTTGTATACGCTCAATACACAATACCACCAAATTTATACGTTTACGGCATGTGCCTTATTATTTGCCATGATTACTTTGTGCCGTAATGCCGCAATGCTGTAATGCCGCAATGTCGTAATGCCGTTATATTGAAATACCATAATGCTGTTGTATTTAAATATTATAATGCTATTGCAGCAATGTGTTAAAAACTATAATGCTGCAATAACATAAATAACATAGGATAACATTCCTCTAGTGTTTATTATTTAAAAGTAATCTTTAAATTTAAAATAGCACATAGAAAATTTACTGGTTTTGTGAATAGATAATCAATAATTATCATAGTTTGTAGTGAAAGAACTTAATTTTTTTTTTTTTTTTGTTTTTACTGTTCGGTTAAGGTTATTTTCTTATAGTTGGGAATAAAGTTTGTTTTCGGATTATCCTGGAATAAAAAAATTTGGTTTTTGGATGTTCTAAATTTCCAAATTGTCCCAAATTACCCTACCGGTAATTTGTTTTATATTTTTATTACTGTATTGCGAAAGCAATTAACGATTGACGTAAATGCCCAAGCTACAGATCTACAACGTAGTTATTATATTCATGATTAAATTGGTAATAGTAAAGAATGTTATGTTATATTTCAGTCATGG
>CAJVPY010000993.1:0-21717 GCA_910591965.1 Dentiscutata erythropus
TTATTATTATAGTTATTAGTATTGATAAAATAAGAAGATAAAAACATTATCGATTAATAACATTAAAAAATATTATCGATTAAATAACGTTAAAAATATTATTGATTAATAAGGTTAAAAAAATATTATCGATTAATAATGTTAAAAAAAATATTATCGATTTATCACGTACCGCACTACACCATTCACTGTGAAAACGGTTTGTAAATTGATTGGAACTTATGCTATGCATGAAATCAGGAAGGTGCTCTTCGAGGTGACTCTTTATAGTCTCCTTCAAGACATTTTGGCTTGGGTAAACATGGGTCAGAAATAAACATTTTACAACACCATTATATATTCTCTTTAAAATAAAAAAACATTACAATGAACATATTCAATATAAAAAAAAACATATTCAGAAAGAAAATTACTTATGTCCATCACTTGAGGGGAGAGTTCATTGTCATACTTGTCTTGCTTCCTCTTTAGTTCGTTCTTTATTTCTTTATAATTTTCATTAAGCTGTTTATACAACAAGTATAGCTGTTGATTCTGAACATATAGCTGCCCAAATTCTTTGTGGTAGCAATAGTAGTGGCGACGATCTTGTTTTTTTTTTTAGAAAAAAAAAAAATAGGTTCTCATTAATAATAAAAAAAAAAAAGTGACAGTCATGTTTTTTTTTTTTTGTTTTATAAAAAAAGAAAAAAAAAAAAGGTTCGTTAAAAAAAAAAAAAAAGAAAAAGCTATCTATTCAAAGAAAAAACAAAAAAACAAAAAAGCATATTTATTACTATCATGATTACTTGGTTTATCTTGATTGGTCAATCTTTCACGTGGTGCATCTTGAGGTGCATCTTGGTTGGTTGATTTTTCACGGGATCTTCCTCTAGTATTTATTCTTTATCCTGTCCTGCTAAAATCTCATTTCTTAAAGAAATTTTAAAAAAATCTAATTATCATTATTTTATTGTTAATAGTTTTAATTAATACCAATGCAACAATACAAAAATAAAAATTTATCACATAATTTTGTATTAATTACAAGATCTCTAAACATATTTAAACCATCATATTTTTCCTTAGTGAATTTTTCTCAAAACTTCATTTTTACAAATAAAAACGTATAAAAATTAGTAGATATCTCAAAACCAAAAACTTTATTAAAATTTAATCTTTGCTTACTCAACTTGTCCTCATAATTCTTTCTTACTTTGTAATTTCAATTCCTGCTCTAACTTATTTCCTCTTTACTTGCTTTATATATATACAAATCTTCTTCTAATATTACCTTTAATTTATACTTTTAATCAACACAACTCTTTTCAATAATCACTTGGTCCAAATTTTTCTAAAAAAACTTTTTAACAAAAATAGTAAAAACCAACCTTCTAGCTTATAAGTCGAAGAAAGAAGAAACTTTAAAACAGCACCTGTTGTTTAAAGGTAGTTCTCATATGCTACCTGCTAACAGTTTCAGAGTTTATCACTTACTGCAAATCTGGCGCTTGTCGTTTAGAGATAGTTCTCATATGCTACTTGCTGACAAGTTCAGAGTTTATCACTTACTAACAAAATTCGAGTAGTGCCTGCCTGAGTAGAAGGCTGTCTTTGTTGTTTTTAATAACTCACTCTCTCTTTTAAGTGGTACTAAAAGGTTTCTCTTTTATTTTCATTTTTTGTCATTCTTACCAAAATTTTCAACAAAAAGTGGGCTTTTTGGCTTATCCCTCCAAAAGATCAGCATTGTTTACATCTACCAAATCAGGATAAACTTAGTAGAAGGCAACTATGTGTTTTGTTGTTTTGCAAATACAGTGCTATGGTATAGGGAAAAGATTTTCACTTCTGTTTAGGAGATATCCGAGTCAAGTTAGTACCCAGAACAAGTTCCAAAGCTAAACCAAAGGTTTACAATCAAGGTATAGTAATTAGTTGCAATTATTATATAATTTTTACCCTTATACCTGGCACAAGCTATAATAGTATATTATGACTACCTTTTTTTTTTTTTTGCTTTTTTTATCTTTGTTCATTTATATTAGATTATTTTAGAATTTGTTGAAAAGTTTTTTTTTTCCCACCATGAGGTGTTTTTTTTTTAAAATGTTTATGTCTTTTATAAAAATGGCTTTATTTTTTTTCACTTTTATATATGAGTAAGAGTTTAATTATATTGTTAGGCTTAGGTAGAAGAAGTTTAAAAAAAAAGAGAGATAGTCATGATGGGCAGTAGGTACTATTTGTTAAGATCTGGGTCATATTCAATTGCAGAAGGGGTCTGAAAGGAGGAAAATCCTACTATAGCAGGTTAAACATAGGTACCAAGTTGGTAACTAGGTTAGTCATAACTTGTAATTTAAATAATAATTTAGGCTATAGCACTTGTCATTTAGAAATAGTTCTCATATGCTATTTGCTGACAAGTTAAGAGTTTATCACTTACCTTCTGAAATGCTCAGTTGTAAAATTTTACATATTCTAGATAAGTTATACAAAGCCTAATAAAGTTAAGACATGACTGCCAAATTATTAAAAAAAAAAAAAAATTTATACTTTTAATTGTCTTTAATTTTCTACAATAATAATGTTGTGTTTTTCATTACTATTTATAAACTATCAGTAACAAACCAAAAACCTATTGATTTAATTGATAATTATTCATAAATAAAAAGTACATAAAAGCATTCTATGTGCTACTATACTATCTTATTTACACCACTAAATTAAAAATATCTAAAAACTTTTAATCATAATATATCAATTACATAATATTTACATATTTGATGATAAATATAAAACTCTACAGGATTAGACCGTTTACTTTACTAATGACTCTCTACCTATGTTTGATAATACTGATATTTAAAACCAAACTGATATATATTAGAGACCTTCTCAAAGTCTACAAACCCTATATAATAGATTTTAAGATAATATTCTAAAACAATGGCTTCAAATTGCCCATGTATATTGTGAGAGACTTTATATCCTGAGAAAGCTTTTTAGATTTTTTATGATTCGTCGAATATTTATTTCTTGCAAATTCATATTCCTAATATTTTTTTATCTTTCAATCTTAACATTAACCAAATTACCAAGTTAAAAGTCTCTACTTGTACTTCTTGTAAAAACCTATTAACAAGATTTTTATTTCCCTATCTCTTCCCTATGCTAAATGAAATTATCTCTATTTCTCTACACAGAAGAAAGTATTTATTACCCATTTACTTGTATTGTTTTTTAAAAAGAACCCTGAATAGTAACCCCTATTCAGAATATAGAAGTTTAACTAGTACTATGAATTACTTGTGTAATACTAGAGCTAATATATTATATTTAAAAATTCTTGACACATTTTTGGAACCAAATAATGATACCACTAACAATTCAATCAATAATTCTATTTATGATGAAATTTTATATCACGATGCTAATTAACTTGCTTAAAATAATTCTTAGTCAATAACTTACCATCAAATGAAAAAACCCACAAAC
Source organism: Dentiscutata erythropus (assembly GCA_910591965.1). NCBI lineage: Eukaryota > Fungi > Glomeromycota > Glomeromycetes > Diversisporales > Gigasporaceae > Dentiscutata > Dentiscutata erythropus. The sequence goes on from CAJVPY010000993.1 coordinate 3,481, forward strand.
TTAATAACCCTTTTCCAAGAGCTATGTATATTCCAACTGATTTTAATACACCTGCTATTAATTCTAATAATATAATAATACTTTCTGAATGAAGTTCACAATGAAGATTTCTATTATACTAGATTAATAGCTAGCTTTATTCAAGAAAATAATAACTCGCATCTACCAATTTCTATATATGACTCCAATTTAGAATCTTTATTGTTTCTTGATTTATTCACAGATGAAAGAGATTATTTTCATGATATAATAGACTAGTTAAATAAAACTCATATTGAAACATATGAAAAATATATTAAGCAACAACTATTGAACATTAATTCAAGATAGAGACTTCATTATTATTGGCCTTTATGATCCTATCTTTAATTAGAAAAACTGAGACATCACCAAAACACTCAATGTCTATTTTTACAAAATCGTTTAAATCCTGTTAATAATCAATCTCTTCTATTAGGAAGAGACTTACTTAACCCTAGTGCTTATACTTAATGCAACATTATCAACAAAAATATAATAATTCCTATTTCTTCCTTTGTATATACAGGTAATATCTACTTTCACCAAAACCAACTTCACTTGAATGCTATGTTGTAGAAATTTGGATTATCTAATTTGTTTATAACTCTAAGCATAACAAAAAGAAGATAGTCGCTTCTTTGTAAAATATTTCATAACAGTAATAATAGTGATACCTTATCTACTAACAGACCATTTCATTATACAAATTACTTTGTTCACAGGTTTTAATCTTTAAAAAACGAACTTTATAAAAAACCAAACCTTACAGAATTTGGTAAAATTATCAACTTCTTCGATAGAGTCAAATTTCAAAATAGAGATTCTGCTTATATACACAGTTGTTACTAGATGACTAATACTATAAAAGATATAATTTCGAATAATGTAATAAGATCAACTATGCCAGATCCTGAATATAAACCCAAGCTCTATGCTACTATTATAGCTAATTAAATACATACTTGTAATGCAAGATGCCAAGGTCCAACTTGTAAAAAAGAATTTTCATATCTTTTTAGTAAAACAACTTATTATAAAGAAAGCAACTCTCATTACACTTACAAATGTTTAACCCAAGCTGACCTCTGGATCATTCCCTATTATCCTCCAACTTTCTTACTCTGGAATGCTTATATGAATACACAATACATAACTAATAGAGAGTTTATACAATATATAACAAAATATATTACAAAAAAAGAACTGTTGTATATATTTAATATATATAAGAATGATTTATTAAAAGAATATATAATCGCATGTAGACTCAGCTTAATAGAACTTATATTCTTACTTCTAGGATATCACATATGCAACTCCTCAGCTACAGTAAAATTTCTTACTACAGAGCCTTCTCTTACAAGATCGCGAGCAGTATTTCTTGTTTTTATGATTGAAGAAAATAATAAAAACCTATATTATGATAATGCTATTATGAAGTATATGTCTTATCTCCAGAACTATGAATTTAAAAATTTCACTTACCCTTAATACTTTGAAAAATACTTAATTATGCCTTTAGCACCAACACAAAACTGATGATTTATCTAATTATATTATAAAAAGAAAAAAAGAAAAATTAACTAAATATTGATTCTTTACTATCGAAAATAGAAAACTATATTTTTACTAGCAATTATTATTAAAAGTACCTGTGAGAAATGAGTCTGATTATAAAATTACCCAAATGGAATATACAGAGACAAATTTTTATCTCTTTTTCCAGACTTTTTAGTTAACTTACAAACTTAATCAACAATCATACAATATTTCTGACTCACATGTCTAAACAACTAATTTATCTAGATGTTAGACAGACTACTATTGTTTTTAAATGAACAACTCCCAAATAATCTTCACCAAATCATACAAATTTAAATAGAAAATCTAAAAATTCTTCTTCAAATATTTCTGTTAGTAGCCATACTCAAGTTATCTCAAAATCAGTACTATACACTATCAACTATCTCTATGCATATAGATTAAGATAACAGTACTAAATGGCTATATTTTTTTATAACTAGTTTAGCTGAAATATGATTGTAAATATGCTTAATATAAGATATTCAATATACCTATTGCTAGCACCTACTGAAGTAGTAGCCCAAAACATAGGAGGAGCAACTATTCATTCAAACTAAGAATAATTTCAACTAAAGGAAGTTTCCAAATACATGTTTTAACCAACAAAAAACTAAAAACTCATTTATAGAAAGTCAATATTATTATTATTAATGAAATTTTCATAGTTTCAGCTAAATTATTGAATTTTATTTCTAATCTATTTGCAAATTTTCACGAAAATGCTATTGCTTTTGGCAGTATAAATATCATAGTTGTCAGCAATTTCACACAACTTCTCTTTGTTACTAGTCAACTTGTCTTTTGTATAACTGTTTGGCTATTATTCTATTCATTGTTTCTGAAAACTTCACAATGTCAAAGTAGTAACTTTTAATTTTTTTCTTTACTAGAAGAAGTATGAACTAGTAATCTCTCTAAAAGCACCTGGCAAATATTACAACAATGCCATTTACAATTTTTAATAAGACCTGTAATTAATATAATTCTTAATACTACTTATATTGTTAGATTCAGAGAAAATATACAACAAATCAATAAAATGGTCTGTGACCTATTATCTAGACGATAAATTTCTAATATCATAAGTTATTGATTTTATAAACTTTTCAGAATGGGATCTTTTGACTTCTAACCAAATATTCAAATTAAAAATAAACCTACCATTATATACTTGCTTACAACCAGGTACACATGTTATATATCTTAATAACTCTCTAATTGCGCAAGAAATATGTAATAGTACTATAGGTATAATTACTAATATAAACCCTGCAAACCAATTTGTACAAATAGTATTTTTAGTTAGAGATTCTATAGTCGATATAGATATTTATAAGGATACTCATTATTTCGAAATCAACAGAAATAATTATCACCTACCCAATTCTCTTTATAAAATTGGTTTGCTCTTACTATTCACAAAACTCAGAGTCTAATACTGTCAAGAGTATCTCTTGTATTAAATGAAAATATTATTTCTTCTGGTCAAGCTTATATAGCCTTTAGCAGATGTCCTAACTAAAACTATATTGAAATATCCTATCTTGACAAATTAGCATTTATAGCAGACCAAAATATTATTCTAGAATATCAAAGGCTAGAAGAAGTCTCTAGATCAAATCCTTATATTTTCTTCTAAATTTTTACTAACTAAACAAAAGATCTATTTCCAAACCTGTAATATGTTATATTAGATATTTATATCATATACATACTATATGTTATAAAGACCCAGGACACTTGACCCTCCAAGAATTTTCTGTTTTCTATTATTATTTTTTTTTTTTAAATTTGGCAATTCTGCCTTTATTATATTAGAAGTGTATTATCAAAATATATAGTTTTTAAACAAAAAGCCTGCAATAAACTCAATGTTATCCACCCTTCTACTCTTCAATAAAGACTCACTCAGCTGTTCGTAATAGTGTCCAAGTGCAATCTGCCGCAGCAATAATTCACTCCTCTTCAGCATCTAACTTACTAAATGACTCCCCGAAAAAATTACAGAAAGCTTATTGCTAGCTTTGTCAAGATTGCCTTTTTCTTAACATTTTTTCTTCTTCAAAGGGGTATACAACAAATAGGAGTGAGAAAATAAAAAAAAAATATATAAAACGAAAATGACAAAAATAAAGGGGAAAAGAAAAAACAAAGAATATATAAAAAGAAAACAAATACAAAAAGAAATTTAAAAGAAAAAATTACAAAGAAAAGAAAACAAAAAGGACAGCAGAAAATTCCGTCTTTTTAGCACTACTATTACCCATGCTAGGCTAAAAAAATTATATAACAAATATAAAATTTGTATATCTCTAGTGTAAAGCTTCACTTTATTAAATAAAATTTTTTGACTAGGTTATCTGGACTTCTAAACAACATAAGCGGCCAATCTCGGTATTATGTGAAGCAGCACAGTCTATAAACAAAACAAACCAGACATGTGATCGTAGTTTGCCAAAACCATTCAGATTTGGGAGGTGTAAACAATGCCAATCTTTTGAAGAGAGTAAGCTGTTTTGCTTACTTTTGTGAAAAATTTTAAAAAAGTAGCAAGAAGGCAGAAAAAAGAGACGAAACCACTTTGTTTTATTTAATAAAGGAGTATGTATTTTCTTTACTTAACACACTGAATCTATAGAAAGATACCAGTACTCTTCTTATTTTTTCAGGTAAGTGATAAACTCTGAGCTTGTTAGCAAATAGCATATGAGAACTATTTTTAAACGACAAGTGCCTAGCCTCTGTGGTAAGTGATAAACTCTAAAAAAGTTACTATATTACTATGTAATAACGTGCAGTGTGAAATTATGAATTTCAGCCTAAATTAAGTTTAATTCAGGCCGAATCTCGAAATAACACTCATAGGCATTATTACATGAAAATATAGTAGCAAGTAGCATATGAGAACTATTTTTAAATAACAACTGCTGAGTTATGAAGCTTAAGGATTACTTCTTAGACTGTTTTAACTTTTACAAACACTTGTATTTTTTAAGAATTTTTAATTTTTTTTTTGTGGTAAAAAGGATCGTTGGGAAGAGTGTATACTAAAAATGTCTGTTCTTTATTATTATTTTTTTGAGATATTATTATTACTATTATTATTTTTTTTTTTATCTTGTAAAATTCAATATAATTAAAATAATTACTATAATTTCTTACAAATACTCTAATAAATTTATTTAACTTATTTAACTTATCTGATTTTTCAAACCTAAGAAACTTATCAAAACAAATAAATATATTAAAATTAACAAACAATTTATTAAGAAATACAGTAATGTAAAAACTATAAATATGACCTTTTATATCTTAATAAAATATAACTTAGTTAAATTTTAACCTTTGAAATTCAATTAAAAATTCGATTAAAAATATTAACTCTAACAGTTTTTCTCTTTAATGACAATAAATTGTTAATAAATCATTATAAAATAAATCAACACAAAAACTTTCTTGTCTCTGTAATTTCATTTTATCTATATTTCAATTTTTAGTAAGAGAAAAAGAAAGAGAATATCTATTAATAATTAGACCCTTTTTATATTAAATGTAACAATTAAATAAACTATTAATTTTATTATTATTAACCTAATTTCCTTTTTGCTATTGTTCTGTCATAACCACGTAACTATGTAACAATTATTAGTAAATATTATAACTCTGCTATTACACTTAATTGATAATCCTCAACCCAACTGAAGCATGATCTTAGTAAAATGTAACTTAGATTACTATATAAATTTACTATAGTGTAAATATAGTAATCACCCAAGGTAAACTTTTTTATACTAAGGTAATCAATCTTGTCAATTAATTAAAAGTTGTAAAGCTTATCTTTGTGGTTCTAATGGTAGTTAAAGCATCAAAATCGGCCTGGTAGATGCCGAGATATCATTAAAAAACAGTCCTTTTACTATATAAACTTCTAGTAGTATTGTTTGCAAAGAAGTTTACATAGTAAAAGAATTGCTTTTTAAAGATATCTCGGCACTCATCATGCCAATTTTGACACTTTAACTACTATTAGAACCGTAAAGATGAGCTTTACAACTTTCAATTAATTGACAAGATTGATTACCTTAGTATAAAAAAAAGTTTACCTTGGGTGATCGCCACATTTACACTATAGTAAATTTATATAGTAATCTAAGTTATATTTTACTAAGATCATGCTTCAGTTGAGTGGAGAATCATCAATTAAAGATAATTAAAAAAAAGCCTTAAATAAAAAGGACATTAAGTAAAATAAGTAAAAGTACTCATCCAAGTTACTAGTTGCACTGCAATAAGACGCAAGAACTAAACACCTCTTTTCTACCTGCCTCAAAATCTTAAAAGACTTAGGATGATTAATTCTATTATTTGGTTTGTCTTAAACTTTTTAATCACCACTTTCTCAATATATATACATAATTTACTAATAAGAGTTAAATTTCACAAAAAAAATGAATAATAACTAGAAAAAACAACAATTAAAAATAACAAGTATAAATAGGTTAGAACTATGAAAAATTATGCTAGTGATTAATTGCATCATTTAACTTAACAATAAAAAACACATTTATTTAATAATTTAATTATTTAAATATAATTGTTAAGAACCAGAAATTGTCATAAATCTAAAGTACAAAATTTTTATAACATTTAACAATACAATAATATATAACTATACTGCCTAACAAATATAAATAAATTAATAAGGTTTAACACTATGTAATAGTAATAATTAAAATAAAGAAAGCCCAACAATTTAAATATAAACTATATTTAAATTGTTGGGTTTTCTTTTAGCGATACTCATATACAAAAATATAAAAATTTTTTTTAAAATAAAAGTACATAAACTTGCATATAAAATTTATTAAATATATTCAGTATTATATACAAACAGACAATACCAATCTATATTTTAATATACTGTATATGCTGTATCTATTAAAATTTAACAGAGATATAATTTTTTATTAATAAATTTACAATTTAATTATTTACAAAACTTAACTACTGTATATACAGTATATAAAATATCCATATAATAGAGTATAAAGTTTATTATATCAAATTTTATAGCACGTGGGTACTAGAAGAAGATCTATTAGCTAGTTAAAGTTATAAACTTTAATCGAATATACAAAAAAAAAAAGCAACCCCCAATTAAATTCACAGTATATTCCTAGCATATATACATCGAGTGCATTTGGTACTACAAATATTGTTTAATGTTAAATATGGATGCTCCCTTAGTTACATAATGTTACATAATGGCTACCTATAGTTTAATTTGATTAGTTTGATGATCACCCTAGTGCATCATTGATAATTCTGCAAATCCGCCTATGCACATTGGACGTCCAATCCAACGTCTAATCGTGATTTTTGGACTTTGGACGTCCAATGTCCAATGGTCCAATGGTTTTGATTGGACATTGGACGTCAAAGATTCAATAATTTGGATTGGACATGACAACACTACCTATATGCAATATTCCGAATTTACAGCTCTTTTTAATAATAGGGGGAAAAGAGAAGCCCATTCCCCAACACAATTGTATGTACAATATTTTATCAATCGAAAAAAAGTTTCACAAATTACCTTTTATAGGGTTGTTACGGTCCGTCCCGGTCCGGTCTTGGTCCCAAAGACCGGTCCTACCAGAGGACCGCAGACTAGACCATGGTCCAGGACCGGTCCATAAACCGGTCCATAAATTGGTCTATTGGCTGGTTTTCAAAAATAAGCTGTGGTATATAAAAAGACCTTACAGTTATTATCATAAATCCTGGGACAATTGAAAAAATTGCCAATGACTAGTAATGCAGTAGATGATTTGTCGTAACTAGTTGCGATATAGGTTTTAGTTAGTTACGGCTTGAGCCGTAACGTAATTGGAACGATTCTACTGCATCACTACAATGGCTGAATCGACAAGTTACCGATCAAAAATCTATAAATTACTGAATTAGGCTGACATTGGAAACTTATATAGATATGGTCATCGATATATATATATTTTTTTAGCCAATAAGGTCATTCCATAGGCTTTGGACTGGTCCAGACCGGTCCTCAATTTAGAACCAAAAACTGGTTGGACTAGTCCGGACCATAGTCCTTGTAGGACCGTAACATCCCTAGTAATCATATGGTATATAGGTCATTTTATAATAGTAAATCATATCGATATATATATATATATATATATATATATTATATATATTGTACAACCCAGAAATTTCCTAGTAAAAAATAAAATTTATTGCAATTTTTAATCAGTTTTATAGTAATACAAGTTTTATTTACAATATAAAGGATATCTCATCTCATTTAATGGTAAAGATATCTTTAATTTTGGGATTATTTTTAATAAAATGTAGATTTGAGTGCTTTTTTTTGCCATTTTGTTTTTTTTAATGTATTTATTTAGTAGTCTTTAAAAAGTCACAAAAATCAAACGTACTTTAACGCATATAAAAAGCAAATTTTTTTTATTCAATTGTCCAAATTTGAACACTTAAAAATATATATACTATATAAGCATAATAAAAACTTTTAATAAATATCACTTTAACTTAGATAACTCAGAGATTTTTAACACCTGTCGGACTGTCACTTTCTTAGAACGAATTACTTGTTTGTTGATCTCCTCTAATAGTATTTCTTGCCTTACTATTTCATCCTATGAAAAAAATTAACATCATACAACTTTCGTGCGAAAAATAAAAGCATGATCATAAAGAACCTGAACTAAACTCACGTGAAATATACACATCAATCTGAGGACCGATTTATATTAACCTCGCCCATTTAAGCTGAAAGGCAAGACGGCAGAAGCAAGTTCACATGATAGAAAGCGACCATTTGGAAGCAGGTTTAATGAATGTAATGTCAGCCGAGTATCTGAAAAAATAAAACCAGGTTATGTTGCAATAGCTAACAAAAACATAAATCATGCATAAATTACTTACTGATTGATTGTGTGCTAAACACCTTGATCTTTGTTGCAAGCTCAATTTCGCAGTCAAGATGTTCCCGTAGTATCGAAATTAGATTTAAAATATCAGTTTGAAAAGTTTTTTTCGAGTTGCCCAAAATGTGTTTGTCAGTAGCGTTACAGGGAGAACCTGCAACTTCTAGGTGCCAAATGTCCTGCCCATCAAAGTGCCTAGTCGCTTTTGCATCTACCAAAACGATGCCTGAGTTTGACTCCGACTTTAATATTTTTGCTAAACGTGAGTGGAATTCGATCCAATCGATATCCAATGTTAGAAACGTCCTTTTGTAAAATTTAAATAACACCGACACTTGATAAATTATATGCTTTCGCTCTCCTATTTTTCTACTCATAGTAGGGCCAACGTCTACGAAGTTGTAACTAAAGGAAAAACAATTATTAGCTTCTTTGATAAGCAAATAAATATTGTCGCGGCTAATGCTGAAATTTAGGGTCCCTATTTAAATTTATAATACCTACTAAAATTCACATATACTTTTTTTACTAACAACACTAACCCTAAACCCTAACCCTATAAAAAATCTCCTAACGAAAAGACCCAAAAATTTTTTTAAATTTCATAATAAAATAGGTCAAAATTTCATCAGCCGCGACAGATGTCAATGTCTATCTACAAATCGGAGAGAATTTTCTCACAATATAAGCAAAAAGGCTCATTTATATCTATAAAATCCTTATTTCGAACCAAGTCTTTAAATTTGTTCCCAGATTCATTAAGGGTGGTATCTAAATACTCCTCTAAAGCAGAATTCCATATAACAGGATTCCTTTCACGCATGAAGGACAACTCTTCTGAAAGTTTTGTTCCAATTTCCACATTTAATTCTTCTTTTGTTAACGTGAATGCATATATAACGAAATTTGTTTGGGTGTAACTGTCACATAGAGGATCAAAATACTATCAGAATAATCTCTATTTTCCAAGTAATACAACAAGCAAAAACTTACTGCCAGAGTTCTTCCTTCTCTATTGGCCGCTTGTTAGGTGTATTTAATAAATGGGCTAATTCCCGAGGAGTTTGTGGCGGAGTTTTAGGTAAAGAATTTGAAGAATCTGAAATATTTGAAAGTGGTAACGGAATATTATTCGTTGGCAAGAGAGGAAACAAGATCGATTCCGTTTCTGATGGAAGAACCGATGGTGGCAATTCTGCTTCTGGAAAAAAACCTGATGGTGATAGTGATGATACTGATGGAAGAACCGATGGTGACAATTCCGCTTCTGGTGATGATGCCGTTTCTGACGGAAAACTCGATGATGATAGTTCCGTTTCTGACTGACCAGGTCGCAAAAAAGTTTTTAAACCTTTTGTTTGAGCGGTGATATGGACAGATTTCTGCAAAGATATATAAGCATATTAGCATCTTATAATTTCATTAGTTACGATAGTATATTAACGTATCTTAATTACAGAATTCAATTTAGCATTTTTTATAAGTTCTATCTTAGCATTAAAGACTTCTCTGCATGCATTTACAAGAGTTTTACCTGGTGATGACTATGATAATAGATGTTATGAGGCAATTTTGAAGTTCGATCTAGCATCGATAAGGAAAAGGAAAGCGACAGGTACCTGGAGCCAATTGATGTAGATATTACAATTCGACCGTAGAGATACAGGAATGGCATGTAGCTGGTTTATTTGATCTAAGCTATCCACAAAAGTTTTAAGCAGCTGGTCAAAGCTAATGTCAAGATTGGGATTCACAAGAAAATTATTAATGTAAAGCTCAAAAGACCACTTTAAAGCCTGCTGGGTCTTAAAGTAGTCATCAACGTCACGCATTCTCTGTTCACACACATATTTAAAATGCTTTCCTGTCATTTGTGGTTCGGAATTAGACATAATTAAAAGTTGAAATAAATCTATCGAAAATTTTTTTTTTTCTAACAATTACGGGGCTATATATTTAAAAAAATATAAAGTAAACAATAAAAAATGTAAATAAAACTGTAAACAAGTAAACAATAAAAATGTAAACAAACAAACATTGTAGATTACATAGTACACGTCACTTTCGATATAACGTAGTACCTCGAGGAATTTTTTAAAATCCGCTTTATCATAAGTTTATTAGTAAATCCATTATTATTATATCAAGTTTGTAAGTTATTTTTAAAATGTAAGTTACATTTTAAGTTATGTAAATTACCATGTAAGGTAAGTTATGTATAATACGTAATAATAAAAATTTCTTTAATAACCTTAATGCTGGCTAAATTTATTCTGGTCGGTATTAATACAAAGCCGACCTGCTTTACTATGATAGGTCATATAACTTACGTGAATCTTATTAAAAAATGCATATGATCTTCGTAAATCACGTTCTCGTGTTATTTTTACTTAGAGTTGTTGCCACCCGTGGTTGTAAATAATTTATTGCCACGCAGTCTAAATTGACTATCTGACCTACCCCTAACATTCTCCTAACCCTATGTATTATTGTTTAATTTAGACGGGTGGCAATAAATTATTTACCACCCCGGGTGGCACCATTTATTGATCATAATACAGTAATATACTTTTTTTTTTTTTATAAACATATCAAAAGCGTGAAATATTTTAGTTTCCTAATAAGTATCTTTTAAATTAATCCACAAAATTATGTATCTTTAGCATTTATTTTTATGTATATTCACCTATATATTACCTATATTGCTTATTAGATATGGATTAAATAAATAGCATTATAATATAATTTAGTGTGGATCGCTCAAATCAAACTATATTATACAAATGGAAGGCAGATTGATGTTTTAAAAAAAAATCTATACCTTAACTTTCACAGCTCATATCTTGATGAACTTTGACGTTATCTGATGAGTTAATATTCAAGCTTAGATCGTAAGCTTTCTTTTGACTATTAAATAATTAAGAAAGCTTCAAAATCCATCGATATATGAGGAAAGTTAAGGCATTAATTTTTTTTGGAATGTCAATCCGCATATTTTTTATTGTAAAATCTTCACAATAATAATTCATAAATAAATAAAAATAATTTTACATAATATACTGTTAAATCGGACTTATGCTAAAAGGAAGTTGATCACATTCAATATCTTACAATTTAATTTTATTATTCTCTTTATTTTAACGCTAATACTTTTGCAAACCTCAAAAAATTATATAAATAAAAAAATGTTAGGCGTATTGTCGCTAAGCCACATATAATGATACTAAAATAGGATTAATTGTGAATTATTAAACAAAAATGAAAAACTCAATAATTAACCACTGATAAAAAATAAAATCTTGTTCGTTGGTTATATAAAAAGGAGAAATGCAATCAATATTATCAAGTTTTACTGATTGTGCTGCAATACAAGCCATATCGAACTATTTAAAATAGGATTAGTTGAGAAAAGATTAGAACAAAATAAGAGATAGTATATGGCAGTGTTTAGAAGTATCATTTGTTATAGATCGAGAAAAATTAAGTTTTTTATTATTACTAAGCCTTTGTTTACTTTATTCTTTTCTCACTAATCGTATTTTAGTAATGATGAGGGACGAAGTATCATTTGTAATTGTGAAAGAATAAGTTCAATGAAATATACTAAAAAGAGATTAGTCAGTAATGTATTAAAATAAAGAGTGATAAAGTATTGTTAGTATAGAAAAATAGAATGAATTCATTACCGTATGGCACTGACCAGTGTTGTCCACTGGAACGTTCCAGTGAAAATTACTGGAACTGGATGATCACTGGAACTAACTGGAATAAATAATCAAAATATTTGCTTCCAGTGGAGATTTTTAGCATTAGAGGAAGGTTCTAGTGACCTCCAGTGACTTCCAGTGGCTTTCAACTTTCCGTCACTCATATTTAATATCATTAATTAATATTTGTTTAAATTCAAAACCTTTAGTTTTTTTAAATAAAATAACAGAATTTTTTATTTTCTTAAAGTAAACTACAAGCTACAAAAATTTTGTCACTATTTTTGCATCGTTTGTTAAATTATGACCAGAATATTGTCACGCAGATACAGAAATTAAAAAAATCCTCATGCTCTCTTTGATGCCCAAATTTACACACAATAACACATTAAAGTACTTGCCTTTAGGGATGTTAAAAGTCCAGTCCGGTCCAATTCGACTTTAAAGAGTCAAGTTTTTGTTAAAGTCTGGTTTCAAGTCAAACTTGGGACTCGATTCGCATTGCACATGCATCTTGTATATTAATATAGTACTGAAAGAACTAAGTACGCAAGTAAAATATGCATGAATACACTTTCTTTCTTTTTTTGCTATATTTAAATGTTCAAGAGAAACTCGCATAATCTCGCATAATTTAGCTATTCTCATGTATAAAAAAAATTCTATTGGCCAATTGCTGTTACACAGATTAAGTTACATATCAAGGCCTATATATACTCTAACGCTGGCTAAGATCATATGAATAATGCTGGCTAAACTATCATAGTAGAATGTAGTAACAATTATTGATTATACCGGAACTTTTATAGCATTGGTATAACTATTATATGCCAACACTAGGGTTCGAGGCACAGAGGCATGGGCATGCCTTTTGGGCATGCCTCGGGGGCATGCCTACGGGCATGCCACTTAACCATTAGACATGCCCTAGTCATGTGATATATGCGTCATATCTGATTGGCCAGCATGTCAGAAGTTGAGATCATCAGAGTTGTAAATTTAACATTTTAATTACCATAAACCTCATATAATTTATGCAAGTCTAATTCTGTAATTTATGTGTTGCTAGAAAAATTTTTACAATAATTCACAATAAATTACTATAATTCTGGCAACAGAATTTTTTTACATTAAACTATAGTAAAAATTACAATAACTCTTATATTTCAATTAAACCAATAACAGAATTTTTATAGTAAACTACAGTATAATAGAAGTTATGATAATTCAAATGCAAACCAAAAAAAAAAATACTAAATACTGTAAAATAAGTATATAATATGAAGCACTAATTTTCTATATAAAAAAGGCATACTTGTGAGCACAAGAGGCATGCCATGACTTAGGGCATGCCCTCAAAGGCATGCCTAATTTTTTACCTGTGCCTTGAACCCTAGCCAACACATTACGTATTGGTTATTCAATGTAAGCTACGCATATACTTGTAATTTTTGACATGAGCAAAATTAAAAAAACAAAAAATTTAAAATAAAAATTTTGTGCTTTTAGATTAGGGAAGAAGCTTGCAATTAGGTTAGAGTTTGAAAATATTATTTATATAATAAATTTTATAACACTTAAATCAGTTTCATAAACTAAATTTTTGGTTATAAGATGAGACCAATTTGATTCTGTGTTTTATATTATCTCCTCACTTTCTAATAAAATTCCGAAAAATAAAGTTTTTATATATGATATAGTCAATCTCCCTCTCCAGAGAGAGGAGGTAATTTAAAACACAGAATCAAGTTGGTCTTATCTAAACATTTGTCTTGCATTACAGCTGGTCTTAAAATTTGGTTGGTCAACAAAACTTTTTAACTCTAATCCTGGGGTCTGCATAATTCGCATAATTTACAATTTGCCACACGTATAATTTTGCAATTACCGGCACATAATCTTGGACACTTTATGCTGGGCAAATCACACCCCTTATTTACTCATGTGCAGCGATCTGTGCATATAAATAGTTTGTGTAACAATTATTTCGGTAGTGCATCTGCGATGATCTTCCAGACAACAATGCGTAAAATATATATAAATATATATATTCGTACTTTTATTAAATCTTTTATCTTTATTTTTTTATTGGCCAGAGTGTAGTGACGGACATTTAGTGTTTATGCATGGTGATATAAAAGTTATATTTTTGATGCGATTTGATCTTCAAAAATTACTTTTTTGATAGTTTTTAATAAAATTAGATCAGAACCACAATTTGAAAATTTTTTGTCTGTCCGCACGCATATTACATAATTGAAAATTTTATTTCAAAAAAAATTAATTTTCAAAACAAACCCTCTAAGTGTATGGCCTTGTGACCATAGTAAAAAAAGGCAAAATGTAAGTGTGTTTAAATTTATAATCATTATATTATTATTTTTAACGAAATTATAGATTTTTTTCACACTAATGTAAGAACGATAGAAGTACAGTAATCTCAATGCAGGCTAAACCTTTAACCACATATTTGTTTTTAATAGAATAGGAGTAAGTTATTAACAAAATGGTTTATAGTAACTCATGTTAATTTCAATACAACTAACTCAATCTCAATTATATATACTGCATATCGCTAAGATAAAGAAATAGGTGGCACTGGTAATAAATTGGATGCGAAGATAACCAATATTTAGAATTAAGTTATATTTTTAAAACAAATAGACAGAAATTTAATAATTATAAAATATTTTTCGGAATTGTGTAGATTGCTGGAAAACGAGCCAGATCATACAATAGTTATAGAAGTGAAATTAATTATATGGTAAAAAGATATAATGAATCAATCGCTAACTTGAGGAAATTATTATTTTAAATTATATATTAAATAGTTACCAAGTACTAATTTGCTGTAGGAAAATACAATAACACATTTGAAGATTTAACTAGATTGCTAGAAATCGAACCAGATAATACTGTATAATAATAGCTTTAATTGGGAGTCCACGAGTAAGCTAGAGAGTAATATAACTCAGATTACTATATAAATTTACTATAGTGCGAATGTGGCCTGCGCAAATCTAAAACTTTTTTTTATACTAAGTTAATTATCCTTCTAACTTAAGAGACTTTTGTAAAGCTTGTCAAAACGCATCTTTTGGTAGTTAGAATGTCAAAATCGGCCTGGTAGGTGTTGAAATATCTTTAAAAAACCTTTCTTTTACTATGTAAATTTCTTTGCAAAAATGCAAAGAAATTTACATAGTAAAAGAAAGGGTTTTTAAAGATATCTCAGCACCCACCAGGCCGATTTTGATGTTCTAACTACTATTAGATGCGTTTTGATGAGCTTTACAAAAGTCTCTTAAGTTAGAAGGGTGATTAATTTAGTATAAAAAAAGTTTTAGATTTGCGCAAACCACATTCACACTATAGTAAATTTATATAGTAATTTGAGTTATATTACTCTTTGGCTTACTCATGGACTCCCAATTAATTTATTTCGAATTACAATTTTATTTTAAAGTTAAAAATATGAGTTTTTATGGCTGTGGGAGTAAATCAGATTCTCATAATGTATAAAGAACCAGTAATATCATAAATTTGAATATTTTTACGGCATTTACTGGTTTTATCATAATAACCAATCTATATAGCAGATTGTATGGAATAATTTTTAAAAGTATTTTAGAAATTACAGAAGATCTAGATAGTTGAATATCCAAATTATATGGTAAGAGAGTGTAATTCGTTGAATAGAGAGGTATATTGTATTTGTTATATTTAATTAAAAAGTTTTTTAAATTAATAATTTCAAACAGGTATAATGTAAGCCTTATATACACATATTAAAGAATATCTATTTTAAAAACATACTATACTGATTTCATTATCAATATTGTAAAATTTGTAGATCAAAAGAAAAAAAAAAGAAATCACTATTACAATTTATATAATCTGCCATTATGACATTTAAAATGAAGAATAGCACTCTCATTTTCTACTGTGAGGAAATAAGCTAGTAAATCTCTAGCTATATGAGACCTTTCGGACCCTCATATAATTAGGAATTTACTTTTTATTCCTGCTGTTGTGAAAAATAAATAATACTTATTCGCTTTTAATTTGATTTCTTATTTCATTGATTTAGTAGCAATGATTATAATAGTGGATGTATTTAAAATAAGTAAAATATAACAAAAAAATTTCTGCTGCTTCTTAAGTTATTCTATCTCGGTAAGATTATAAATTATCATTAAGTCACATTTTTAACCAGAAAGCATAAAATAATTTGTTAAAGTATTCAAAAGCAATGTATACTAATTTCTGGGTTAGTTAATAAACAATTTTTATTCAAGTTGATTCAGTCATTATTATTTATTTATAGAAATATTTGAAATAATTTATGTATATATTATTAATTTTTTATTCGTACTAACTTATGATTCTTATAGCTTGAATTCTAAAAATTTATATATAAAATATTGATTATATAGTTTTAGTCTTATTTAAACACAAAGTTGTATAGTGCACTTGCAAAACTTATCTGCTAAATGCTTTTTCATTAATCCAGTTTTTAATTTAAATAAAAAAAAAAAAGATTAAAGTCAACTGCCCAAAAATTTTATTAATTGTTTAATTGTTTAATTTGGCCAGCATTAAAATAATTCTGGCCCACGGCTAATATAATTCTTCCCGGAACTATAGTGCAATTTTTAAACGGTTAAATGGTTCCAATTCCTACATGTAAATAATAATATGTCAAAATCACTAGAAGTATTTGAATATTCAATGAATTTATTCTCAATTTTTTAACAATATCTAGATATTAAAAAAAGTTAGATTAATAAATATTCAAATAGTTAGTTTTAACTGGATCAGATCATATTTCAAAGATTCAATTCTTTTGAGGATTGTTTCTAAAAAGTATATCGATTAATGCATTTCATTCTTCTAATCTGTGTTCATATTATAAGACTTCGAGAAGCCAGGAAAGTGTTCTTGTAAGTGTATTTATCAATGTTTTTTTCTTGCTCTTGCAGGATATACTTGTTAAGGCTCTGATTAAAGTTTATTAGAACATGAGTCAACATGGTGTCCTTTTGTTAATGCCTTTTTACTTCAATTCAAAATATCAGTATTAAGTATGTTCAATTCTGATTGGTCAGCTTAAATACTATGCTTTATAAAATTTAAATTCTTCTTCCCGGACTTAATAACCTAGCCGGGTTACGAGAAACCAAAAAATTAATTTCACCTGGCCTTATATAATTGGAAACTTTACTTTGTACAGTATTCGATACGTGGGAAGATGCTCCCTTATGCAAACCCGGGTTATACTTGACATACCCCCAATGCACTTTTGACACACCAAACAAGATAGGGCAGTTGTTAAAAATCGAAAAAGACCTCGGCTAATGTTTTTAATTTTGTGTAACATTATTTATCGGGCTATGCCAAAGAGGTCAGAAGCAATCGTTGATCGCGTAATCTGGGCATTTTTTGCTATGACTACCGTAAAATACCATATAAGGTACCCGGGTATCTTACAATTCACATAATAAAAATTTGATTTGTACTCTCTAGGTATCTTGTATGAAGGAGGGTATATTATATGGGGGTACCTTGTAAGAAGGTGTATTATTAAGTATATAGCGATACCATATTTCTGTGTATTTCTGTATTTTGATGTCCTGTAATATACCCAGGTATTTTACAAAATACCACATCCGATGACCTTGAAATATACCTGGTACAAATCAAGGGAGTATAAATCAAGAGGGTACTTTATATGGTGTTTTACAGCATTGTGGACAACCTATATTACACAAGCTTCCAGATCTGAAAATCATGACTCAGGACCGATCTGTTCAATAAAAGTACAATGATGATCGATCACATGAAATTAAACGATTGGTCATATCCGTACACATGATAACTGGCCAATCAATTTTTATAAAATTACAATAACGTTCGAAAAATCTTTATTTACTAACTCAAAGATATCTCACGATCCA
>CAJVPY010000994.1:0-21717 GCA_910591965.1 Dentiscutata erythropus
ATTTTTTTATTAGATGTTGGCTACAAAATTTTCTCCAACAAGAATTGGGATGGCAAGTATTTCTCGAAGTGGACGATCACGGCAAAGATTTGTAGAAAATACGAATACAACCAAAATGCTTTCACCTGACATCATATCTATAATACAAGATTCTAATTTTTGGATTCAGCTCTATGAACTTCAAAATTTACTATTTCCACTATGTGGAATACTAAATAAGCTTCAAAAAAACGCTGCAAGACTTTTTGAAATTATGCATTGTTTCGGTTGGCTCATTAAAACTTTTGCAGACTGTAAAGATGAAGATTTTTCTAAACACATGGTCGCACGATTAGAAAAACGGTGGGCCCAATGGGAACAACCCTTACTCCTTCTATCATTTGTCTTACATCCAAAATATCGACTCTCAATATTTTCTTCCAATGTTCCTGGTCTTTCTTACTCTCACTTTGGTCAATGGCTAAATTACTATTATCATGCTTGGTTTGGTAAAGTACCAATATGTATTTTGCGTGAATTCTTGTTATATCAAAGGGAAGTATTTCCTTTCAATAAGGAAACATATAACCAATTCAATGGAAATATTATTGATTTTTGGGATTCTGCAAAAGGTTTAGCACCCGAATTATCTCGACTGGCTTTGCAATTGTTTGGCATTTGTATCAATTCTGCTTCGGTGGAACGTTTATGGTCAACAATGGGTTTCTTACATACGAAGTGCCGAAATCGCATGCCGGTATGTAAACATTATTTAGTTTATTGTAATCTGTTTATAATTTTATATTGCTAATTCTGTTAAGTTTATTAATTTAAGCATGACAAGGTGTTTGCTATGAGCCAATTGTGTGGCGATATATTAAGCAAGCGAAAACGTAACAAAGCTAAAGAGGCTGAACAAAAACATAAAAGAATCCGGCTTGCAACTCCTATTCAACCTTACAATTCTGATAACCAAGACACTACACAAGGCACTACACAAGAAGAATTAACAAGCGACAATGAGGATAATGATTTGTTTGTTTCTGAAAATTCACAGTTAAGTGAAATCTCTCAAACGACAGAGGTTACGGCTGAAGATGTAAATGATGATCCTGACATTTTTAGCGAAGAGAGTTGGTTAAATATGGTGGAAAATTGGACTAATACTGTAGATTATGAAGATAATTTTGATCAGAATGAATCTTCAAGTAATGAAACACTTGAATTTGAATTAGGTGGACATATTACTCATCCAGCGGATAATCCATTGGCAAAATGGAATTTATTGGATTTATTCAATGATTCTTTAGAAGCACCTGTTTCATTCGCATTTTAAGAATTTTAATGATTCATTAAAGTTTGATCGGCACAAATAAATAAATAGTATTTGAAATATAAATACTTATATAATTCCTGAATTAGGCATGAATAATAAATAAATATGCATGAATATGCTAGTGTGGTCTTGTAGTTAACGTTAATTTATAAATATAAAATTAAATATATGTATATAACAAAATTTAGAGTTAATAACCACCAGTCCAAATCAGATACACGTAAAAATTTGGAAATTTTTACGTATCCCTGGTCCAAATTCCCCAATAATACTATTGTATCATGCAGATTAAAAATCGGGACTTAAAACAAATTATATAGATTAAAAAATATCCAGTTGCAGACATTTTGCATTTTAAAAGCACTGCACATTATTAAAGGATTCTTGTTGTTTGTATCTATTACTGTATTTGTGCATAATAGCGTGCCGGGTGTTATTTCGAGTAATGGCCCGAATTAAACTTAATTTAGGCCGAAATTCGAAATTACTCCCTATGCATTATTATGCTCAAATATGGTATATATTTTTAAATGACCCTACAAGTCATTTCATATTTTTAAATGACCAATGACTAGTCATTATTCACTTGAGTCATGAAGTCATTTCAGGTCATTTACCATCCCTGCGAGGAGGTAAAGGAAGAGTGGTACTTAGATTTAGACAATGAAGTTATACTAGAAGAATAGTTGGAGGTGATTGAAAACACAAAGAACAAAACAGCTCTGGGAGCTTCAGGAATCAGGTACTTGCTAATTAAGAATGCTAGTGTAGAAATACAGAAGATCTTTAGTAAGTTCGCAAGCTTGTGCCTAGCAAGTAGTAACATCTCAAATAAATAGAAGCTTGTACAAGTGTACCCAATTCCAAAAAGTGAAGACTGGAGTTTCTAGTTACATAATATTAGATCTATAGCATTGTTAGAAACCTTTAGAAAGTGTATTACAAGGTTATTAACCAAAAGAATCTCCAAAGTACTTGTGAAACATGAAGTTCTATGTGGTCCAAATTATGCAGGCTTGCCAGGTTGTTCGACAGAAAGTGCAATTAATTTAGTTGAAATGATAGTGGAGGATGTATATGAAAGCAAAAAAGAGTTGTGGTTAATGCTCCAGGACATGAAGAAGGCATACGACTCAGTATTAATAAAGATACTTCATGCTGCACTTCGAAGAATAAAGCTGCTATCCAAAATAATTGACTTCATTATAGAGCTATTTAACAAGAAAAGAGTTAAAATAATTACGGATTTTGGGCTAACTGAGGATTTTGAAGCAGGTAATGGGATTAAGCAAGGAGAAACAATCTCTCCATTAGTGTGGCAAATTTTTTACGATCCTCTATTAAGGAAAATCCAAGACAATGTATAGCTTGGTTACGTAGTAAACACACACAAAATAGTCGATTTACAGTTAAACATACAAGAAAAGAATCAGTTAGACAGGCAGCGGTAGCTTTTGCTGATGACACTACATGGGTAGCAGAAAGCAAAAGTCAAGTTAAACAGATAGTTCAGATAGTGCAACATTTTTCAAGTTTAATGATATACAGATAAATGGAGCAAAATCCAAACTTTTGGTCTATAATACCAACTTGGACAAAAGTAAAAGATGGGTTGAAGTAGATGGTTACAGAGTTTAAGCTGAAGAGAAAAAATCATTAACATGTCTGCTCGGGGTTTGGATAGGCATAAAACCAAATGAGAGCCTAGTAGTTAAGAAAGCAAAGAGTATTGTTGGGCAGTTTATACGAACGTTGTGTTTTAAGAGTTTATCAATAAGTCAGCTAATCTATGTAAACATTATGTGTATTGTGCCAAAGCTAGCATATATATTACAATCAACCAAAATATCAAAGGCAAGTCTCGATAGGATTTATCAACCTATAACACGAATTATCAAAAACAAGATTGGACTCCTGGCTACAGCAGGCAACTACATAGTAGCACATCAAGGTTTGTAAGATGCAACACTCTTGGTCAAGAAATTTTTAGTAGGCAATTAGTTAGTTTGCAGAATAGGTTGAATGGTCATGATCAAATAGGCAAGTTAATATGAATAAGGTTGAGTGAGAGGTTTGCATTAGCAGGTCTCATTAAAGAGAGTTGGTATAGGTCACAGAAGTTAATGTTGAGAAAGGTGTAGAAGAATAATTTGGCAAGCGAGTTGGGAATCTTGCTTAGTGCAAACACAGAGAAGTGGCAAGTTTTTGGGCACGGTCTCACGATCTTAAAAGTTTTAGGAGAAGAAGTTTTTGGTAAACATTATAATACTATAAGAAGATATAATCTGTTTTATATCAATCAGCTAATTAATAAAGCCGGTATAGAGATATTAACTTGAAGCAAGTTTCGGGCCTTGCGAGCAAATTCACTTAAAGAACGAAAAGCGAAGTGGTTTGCAGCCATTGAAAACAAGATTATTAATAGTAAACCATGTAGAGAAGTAGTAAGTGCATACAAGTTGCTAGCAAGAAATACAGTGTGTATGCAGATTATGGCTGAAAAGGTATCAAATGACAAGAGACGTTGAGAATGGGTGATAGTCAATAAGGAAAATACAGAATCAATGTTGGGTAGAGTTAAGAAAAAGATGAAAACACAGTTTTTAGTTGATCACTGGAAATACACACCAACAAGAGTCGGTAGTAATGTATTGTCAGAGTGTAACAAATGCAGTTTCGATCAGAGAACTGATGGTGATATATGCTGCCAAAGGGTTATGAAGAGAGAAGTACTAGGGGAAATTCCTAAGTCAGGTATAAATAGAAGTAAGAGAATTCTAGTGTTAGTAAATGAAGTTATTTAAGTTGGAGGGCAATTTAGTTCTAGAAAAGAGTAGTAAGAGGCCACTAATTGATATAATAGTTATATATTTACATAAAAAGAGTTTGGTTATAAAGCAAGGTTTTGATTCTGTACTTGAGTCCATGTTAGTACAACAAGTAGAATTTAATTGTAGTAAGGAAAGCAGTAATTTTATTTTTTATACAGATGGGTTGTTAATGAAAGATAGTTTAGAGTGTAGAATGGGAGCAAGTTGGGTTTTGGTGGATAGTAGTGAAAGAGAGATGATATTAGAAGAAAAGGTTCAGTTTAGTAAATGGCCATCATCAACAAAAGCAGAGTTAGTAGCGATTTGGATGTCATTGTTGATGGTTAAATGCAATAGCGAAGTGGTGATTAAGCTTGATAGTGCAGCAGCAATAGCAAGTTTGTCTAATGCAGCATTATTAATCGATGTGAGGTTGTGGAGCAAGAGGCCAAACGTTAACTTGGTGATCAAGATTCTCAACATCTGTAAGTCAAAAAATATTGCACTTGATCTAGTAAAAGTTAAAGCACACAGTAATGTAAGATAGAATGAAAGAGCTAATCAGCTGGCAAAAGAAGGAGTGCAGTTAAACCAAATTTTGTCTTTACTATTTGAAAACAACCACTGCAAGTTATATACAGTATTTTTAAATAACACACCATTAGAGTTATCTACGAGAAAGGTAGCAAAAACACTTTTTGGCCTTAAAATGGGTGCAGAGTGGAGGAGCTCACATGCTATATAAATATTTGAAAGTAAAGAAGATACCAGCCATGATTGGAAAGCATTATGGCGTCAAATAGAAAAGCAACAGGAAACAAGTGCAAGTTATATAGTGCAAGTAGAAGTATAGCATTTAGAATCAAATGCATAAGTGAGAATCTCCCAGTTCTTTCAGTCTTGAAGAAACGTAGACCCGACTTGTATTCAGTAGATTTATGTACAAGTTGCGAAGTTGAAAAGGAGACAACCGATCACCTGGTTGAGTGTACAAACTTTTCCTTTTTCTGGAACATAATTGAGGATGTAGCATGCCCAATTGTCTGGTATAGAATAGGCAGAGTATATAGAAAAAGAGCTCCTTTTGAAGTGTTTAAAAGTATTGTGGTTGGTAGTATAGTTGAAAAGCAGATCGAGCGAAGAAAAGATTATATTCAAGGGCTCTTTCAAGTGAAGTAGTTGATGATCTTTTAAACTGGCAACTTTTAAGAAGAGTTATAAATAAGGCAATTTTGAAGTACAAAACAATTGTCAAAAATGGTTTTTGTAATGAGATCTGGCAAAAGAGATGTAGGTCTGTAGTTGCATGGGAAAAGGCAAATGGTATATTTTCTGTGATGAAGTGAAGTAGATGTGAGAAAACTATTGTACACAACAGTGAAAGCAGCACTATGTCAAAAATATGGAGAAGCAAGATTAATATTGAACCAAATAACAAAAGTATTGCAGTAAGTACAGAGAGAGTGGTGGAGATAAAGCAGTTGTTTGAAGAGGTGTTATAAAATGGATTGAGAATGGGTTAACCCTATTTTGGTTTAGTTCTTGATAGAGCTGACAATGTCTTCTGACTCACATGTAGGTTGGTGTAACAAGTTGCATCTAGGCACATAATATGCAGCCGGGTAATGTCGGGTTTGCAATTTTAAATTAGTGATTATTAGAAATAGCTTTAAACTTTGTTTTTAGTCTAATAGTTGTAATAATTTGTATTTGAGCTTCGACAAGACTGTTAAAGAATTAAAAAAAAAAAAAATTATTTATATTTAATAGGACAATTAAAGCAAAATATTTTTATTATATTTGTAAAATATTTTCATTACATTTGCAATAAATATATTTATATACTACAAATCTTATAATTCATACACAGTATTATCTAACTATTAAATGTCTTGGCACCATTTGTTTGAGAATTTTTTTTTTGCTATTCATCACATGTTAATAGAAGTTTGTCACAAAATGAAAAAGAATAATACTTAATGTATAATTTACTCACCAAGATGATTGTCTGTTATTGGAGCACTAGTCTAATAGTTGTATTTTGACGATTTTACAAAAACCCAAAGTCAACTGGAATTCCAAATTGTGAGCAACCATAGCTTTGAAAGCCCATATGTCACAAAAACTTAAATTGTGGAACTTCGGATAGCAAATATTGGCAATCCTGAAATTTACAAGATCAAATCCTTGAAAGCACTCAAAAATAGTTAAGTCATAATCTAATATTAAAAGTTGAAAATAAAGCTTAATGCTATAAATTGATTCACATAACATCATTATCTAATTACCTTAGTAGATATATATAAATGAGATTCTCTGGCTCCTTTTTCTCTTGCCCACATAATGCTTTCTCTTTATCTAAGTGTTTTTTTTATAAAGATGCTAATAATAAAATTTATAATAAATTGATGCTAGTCGTTATATCAAAATTAAAATATTACATTGTTTTAAAATAAAAATAATCTACTATTATTGGATAAATATATAACCACACTCTCAATATCGTTGTTCAAGAGATATTTCAGCATAACGTGTTAACCTATAATATTTTGATTAAGAACTGTATTCTCTTTCGTTAAGGCCTCTATATTTAAAAGTAGTGTAAATTGCAAGTTACTTCGATTAAGATTAATTTTGAACTTTGATAACTTTTGTGATATTTGATACATATTAATATTTGAAATGTTATCTTATTCCCTATATTAATATAATATAATAAATAAATTCAATACTCACGTTTCGTATTTAAACTCCCAAGATTAATTTGAATGGTTTTCATTCGAGTATATTAATCCAACACATATTTTCTGAATTCTCAATTAATTGAAATGATAATTTCTTATGTAATTGATATCGACTACAGCTAACTGTAAGTAAAATAATAAAGCTAGGTCATATTATTAAATTATAAATA
Source organism: Dentiscutata erythropus (assembly GCA_910591965.1). Lineage (NCBI taxonomy): Eukaryota > Fungi > Glomeromycota > Glomeromycetes > Diversisporales > Gigasporaceae > Dentiscutata > Dentiscutata erythropus. Next base: position 7,040 of record CAJVPY010000994.1, read on the forward strand.
AAATTTTAAAAATTTTTACCCATATTGCGTCAGCTTTTAACTTATTTGAGATTTTACTGCACGAGTGATATTCTTAGTAAACACGACAACAGATAAGCCATATTCCGTTAGGTGATAACTTTTTCAATAGGTCTGAATTTTGAGACAGATAAGACGGAACTAAATGTGCTTTCATTTCTTCATTCTTAAATAGAAATCCAATACAAAATCACTATTCACACAATAAATACATAAGCAGTCTTTACCGAATTAGTGAAATTCTTGGTTCAATAAAATAACTTTAGTCACCATGTCTTTGGTGCTCATTAACTAGATAAACTATAAATAAATATTAAATTGATTAATATTATATAAATAATTAGATAATAAGTTATATAATATTACTTGTTAAATTGTTGCAAAGATATTTGAAGATCTTGATAAGCTCTTTACGAAGCGAATTACCAAGCTTGGAACATATTCTTTGAATTTACTGATAGATCCATTCAATATAAACATGAGAACCAGCGCAACAACATTGACCACTATTGTAGAAGATGTCCATATAAGCCAGTAAGTCATTTAAATCTAGAAATCTAGAACGATATAGATAATTATATTAGTAATTCGTTATATTTTAAATGATTCTTTAATCTGTAAAAATTCAAATAATTTAGACGTAAGTTCAAATAATAAAAAAATATATATCCAAACTTATTATTCATCGAGTCACCTACTTCTTAGTGATACATAACTTATTCAATTTTACAAAAAAATATGTTATTAATCATACATACTAACAATAATCTAATTTTGATCAGATACTATAAGATTAATTTTTATGTAACAAGGCCAGAATTCTTTAGATAGCAGTAAAAAAAAAATCGTTTCAAATATATTTATGATTTGTAAAGTCATGCTGCTGTAGAGAACAACTTGATTTACAATTATAAATAAATAGGACATTTGGTGATCTTGACACAATGGAAATTGAATGAATTTAATCCAGTGAATTATTGCGAGTACGTCGGAGATGATAAAGAGGACAGCCCAGTAAGTCATCAAATTTTTTAAGACATTTCAGCCATTCCAAATCAATAAATACGTAAACTTGATCGTCGTTCCACATATGTTCAATTATTTCTTTGACCATTTCAAATAAGGGCTACCTGTTATCAAATAGAGTAGTTTCAACAACTTTGCCAACACGAAATTTTACATATTGATTATCACCATTAGACTTAATTATAGAAAATGAAACATTCTGATAGTATTTAATTTTTGTTTTTAATAATGATTGGTCTATAGAAAAATATGAGGAGTATGCATGCATAATACTTTCGAAAAGTTCATTAGTTTCAAGGTCAGTGGAAATAAATCTAGAGCTTTCTATTTTATCTTTATCTCATCTTAAACCAAGTTTGATTTCAGAACAATTGTGATGCGAAAAACTATATGAATCGGTGAAATTATCTGATTTAAAATTTAAGAGATTAGTTAAAAAGGTACAAATAGAAAATAGCATCATATTAATATACCTTGTTTATAATCTTGCAATAAGTGTATTGAAAAGTTATCATCAATACACCAACCCAACAGTAAGTGGCATAAGCGTGGTTTGATAATTAATTCTTTAAATATTAATTGTGGTGGCATGTTGCTTATGCGGTCGTCTATTTCCCCATTCGCCAAATATCTCAGTGTTTGCAATGTATTAACTTGCCGCAGTAGTGTGAGTTCAAGATTGTGTTTGTTTGTATGTGGTACAATTGACTTAAAGATTGTATATACCATTTCTTTTACTCCAACTGCCATGTTAATACATGTTGCATATTGACGTGCATGGTCTACCAGGTGCCGATTTGCATGAAGATTCGGAAGATTTTGAAAGCTATCAGGAAATAACTTATTTAAACAAATTGGATTGTAATTAAAATTAAATAAATAAATAAACAATCATATCGGCAGATTTATGGAATTGGTCCTGAATTGATCCTAAATTGTATCCTCAAAGTTATCTGCCAAATTTTGTAGCAAACAAATATACATACATATAAAGATAATTTAAGGAGTAAATAGATACAATGACATTGTAATTGTATCTATTTACCCCTTAATTTATCTTTCTATGTACGCTTGTTTGCTATATACAAACTTTGGGGTTCACTTTGCAAATAACTTTGAGGATACAATTGAGAATCAATTCAAGACCAATTCTGCAAATCCGCTGATATGTAAATAAATAAAAATAAACAAACAAATAAATAAATAAAATTACCTTTATTATTGTATTAATTTCTTTATCTAGCATTTTTTGAAGTTGAGAATAACCATCTAACCTATCAATAGATAATGAAAAGTCATGCTTGCTAACTTTTGCAGTAAGCCCCCAAATTCGAATCAAATAATTTATGACATTGCTTTGTCGAGAAAGTTTTAGTCGAGCCTTCATTTCATTTAGAAAATTAGACTTAATATCTCTAGTTGATAAAAAATGTTTTAAAATAAAAGGAAATATCATTAGAACACGTAAAATATCTGACATCATAAATGAATATCTGTGTGAAATCATATTGGATAAATGTCCCCATCTGGTCGGAACCTCAAAATATTTCCAAGATTTAATCAAATTACTTTCTCCTTGTGTTGTTAAGATAAGACAAGTATAGTCAAGAAGTCGTGCTGCTTTGCCTGCAATAGCATGATATACATCCTGTAGTACATGTTGATGACGATCATGAAGAATAGAGTCTAGAGGGCCTGGTGATGGGCGTAATCCATATTGTGAGCAGGTTTGTGATCGTGCTATAATTGTTTGTTGTGCACTTATAATCTCAAATTCTTGGTCGGTTATTTGGCGATAACAACCATTAGAATAAATATCAAATGAAATATTTGTTAAATCATTTTTGAAAGCTTTACAACTATGACATTCGAGATTGGCATTATGATGTAATACACCCACAATATCATTCCCCTGAGGCAAATCTGCTGTAACCATATCTAGTCCACCTGTAACCCAACAATTTATACCATTCACATTAATTACGAAATCTTGCTCAAGTTCATGAACTTCTTTAATAAAAATTTTTATAAAATCTTTAAAGTTTCTACCAAATGGCACTAGTCCAATTACAAAATAATTGCGTAGTTGTTTTTTTAACTGCTGAGGCATATTACCAATCTGCAGGTAAACACTATCTAAAGAATGATAAGTGTTGCGAAAAGTGCCAAAATCGTCGTAGTATAAATCCAAATAAAACTTAAAAGTTGGCATATTTAAATCTGCTGATAGTTTGATAGACATATACTCAGATAGGCGTTGATGATGTAGTTTTATTAGGTGAAGCCTCCACCAGTTATTATTATAATATAATATTTTGTTGACAAAAAATCAACTATAGGTGGTGATGGTTGGTCTTGAAGCCAAACATTAAAGTAGCAAATTAATGATGATGGATCAATAATGAAAAGTTCTGATTCTTCAACTAGATATTGTTCCTTTGGCAAGTATGAAATATGTTGTTTTGAATGTAGATATTGTGGAATTTGTTTGTATGAAAATAATCGTTGAATTCGTGTCATCATTTTTTTATCAACAGTAACAAAAGATCTGATTCGGCCGACTTCAATAGTTTTATTAACTAAACAGTATTTAATGAAATTTCCACAATTGAATAAACCTAAATAAAAATTATTTAAAAAAAATTGATAATTATGCATAATATGAACTAACATATACATATACCTTGTATTGTAATTAAATTAGATTGGCCAAAAAGAGGGGATTTGGCCCAAAGATCCCCTTCCCATAATTCTTTACAGGATTTTGACAAAATACCCGGCCCAAAATATAAATGTGAACTAATAGATGGATTCTTTAAGATACGTTGAATATGTTCAATTAAAGAAAAATAATAAACCCGAGTAGAGTTTTTAGATATCGATGGTGTGTTTTTAGTATTTATTGGAATTATATGACTATAAATTTTCATCAATGGTAATTGCTCATGTTGTCTCTTAAGATATTGCAAATTGGTAGTTAAGTGCTTTTTTTCAAACTTTGGGTTAAGTAGGATTTGTACTAAGTCATAATATGCTGCAGTCGCTAAATATATATATATAAATTGTTAGTTTTTATATATGTATAAAAGGATATTAAACCAAATTACTTACAAATCATATATTTGGTGGACCATATGAAAATAGCTATATTTGTGAAATTTTCAAATGAACAAAATGGGCTATCATGGTTCCAATTTAAATCTGATTTTGTTCCATCAAATATCTTTGGTATATTATCTATTGGTTTATACTCATTATCTGAACTATAACTATTTATATTATCATTTTCATTATCTATACTATTTAATTCACTATAGCTTAAACCGTCGTCAGATTCCCAATCAAGCTCTATATCATTGATATTATCCAAGCTATCTTCAAATTCCTAATCAAGCTCTACGTTATCGACATTATCCAAGCTATTATTATTTGTATATTGATTATTATAGTCTTTAGTATTATTATTTCTATAAGATTGTTGTTTATTATCAGGTTGAGCATTAAATTCAAATTGCTGATTATTATAGTTGAAGCTATTATTTATGATATTAATATTATCCAAGCCATCTTCAAATTCCTAATCAAGTTCTATATTATCGGTATTAAACAAGCTATTATTAATAACATGCTAATTATAGTCTTGAGTATTATTATTTCTATAGTAAGATCGTTAGTTATTATCAGGTTGGTTATTATTAGGTTGAGTATCATTAAGTTCAAAACGTTAACTGTTATGATTTAAGCTATTATTACTAAACTCATATTCAGGCTATTGATTGTTAAGGTTTTCTGAAAAAATATAGTTGCTCAAATAAGTCTTCTTAGAACGTAGATTTAAATCGTAAGGATATTGTAGATTACTTTTTTTAAATCTATTTCGAGAAAACATTTGGTTATTAAGTAACTTAGTAAAATTTCAACTTTAGGATTATGACAAAAAATGGGAAGCAAGGTTTTTCTTTAAATTGAAAATAATAAGAAAAAGCCTTAAGTCGATAGCACTTGGAAATAATAATATAACTTGTTCGAGTATAAGGTTTCAATAATAATATAAGGTTTGTATATCAAGTTTTACAATAATAAAGTTGTTCGGTATCAAGTTTTGCAAGAATAAAGTAGGTGTTTGGGTATCAAGTTTTGCAAGTGAGAGAGATTCAATTCTTTCTTTTTTTTTGTAAAATTTCTTATATAGCAACAATAATTACGTAATACAATAACAGAAATTTGATACGTAGGAGTTTGAATTTACTAGAAAATGAGCATCGTTAATCAAAACGATACATAGTAAGATCTGACAAATTGTTATACAAAATGATAGAAAATTATATAATGCTTAATTGTAACATAGAGTATATATCACATATATTAATTACTAACAAACTTGATATATATATATTTTTATTAGTTGTTACAAGTAACATGTTATGATTAAGCATGATATAATTTTTTATTATTTCGTGTAACAATTTTTCGGATCTCACTATGTATCGTTTTGATTAACAATGCCCCAAATATAAATTGAATCTTGAATTTATTAATTAATAAATTTTACTAGCATTAGTAATTTCTTACAAATTTTTTAAATATACTGACAAAACAATCTTTACGATAATCATAAGATTTAGATAACTTTGTATAATCCAAATAAAATTAGCAGATAAATTTATATGTGCTATTTAGAGCAAAGACGTTAAATGAATTTGTATGTGCAACAAATATAATTCTATATATAGATATAATAAATTAATTTATATGTATAACCACTTAAGGTGAAAGAATATTTAGTAATTTATGAATCTAAGTAGTGGATAAATTTACATGTGCTATTTAGAGCAAAGACGTTGAATGAATTTGCATGTGCAATAAATATAATTCTATATATGGATATGATAAATTAATTTATATGTGTAATCACTTAAGGCGAAAGAATATTTAGTAATTTACGAATCTGTTATTAACCAAGTAAGAGATCAATATAAACATATATCAAACAAGACCAATTTATTGGCACGAGTATAAGTTTTAGCCACAGTAACCAAATAAGCAGTACTAAGATAAACTTTAATTAAGAGTTGCTAAATAAGCTTGCTTAAATCTTGTATATTTTTAAATGCATCAAAGGGTGAAAGTTTTATCAACCAGAATATCAAGATGGTAGATGTATAATAAAATTTAAAAAGTATCATTATGTAAGCATTAAATAGATAAATATGCTAAAAAATAAAAAGCCGTTGCATTTCTTTATTTGCTTTAACTTATTACTAGTTTTCTTGTAGCTTCTTGAACAATCTTTATCTAATAAAATTCAATTATTATCGATATTATTATAACTGTTTTTTTTTTTAAACTTTCCATACCTTTCTTGTTCTTCTTTAAGTTCTAGTTGATTCGCATATTGAAAATAACTTACAGCTGGAAACTTTATGTCAATTGTAATATAATCTAATTCTTTGACACAATTTAAGACCGTAGAGGTATAATCTGGATTTTTTTTCTTTAGCTTCTGCAATTAAGTATTCAACATGTATCTTGAGGCTTTTAGCAACAAAAGTCATTAATGCTTTTACTCCTGAATGCTAGGTTTTGAAAGCATCATAATCGAGAATATTAATATGCTTCTTAAGTGGTTTTTCCTATACCACTCCAGCTATAAATGCTTCGATGTCACGATTAGAAGGATTGCTAGAATTAAGTTAATAATTGTAACCATATTTATTATTGTTATGCTGTAAAATATAAAATAAAATAATAATAACTTGCCTTTTTTTTCTAATCAAATGATTTGCCAATTTGGCAACATCATCATTATAGGTACTACAAAAATTTTCGAATGCCTGTCTTAATTTACTTGAAATTTCATTCCAATCTGAATGCGTGCTAATCATATTAGGAATAATACTCCTAATTAATGACGAACAGGTTCTTTTTGTTGGCATTTGGGTTCGAAGAAACAGAATTTGCGATTGCTCAGAAAGTATTTTTGCCAAATGTGATGTGTCAGATGAAGCAACTATTATTTAAATTATATAGTTACTATATGTATAAACAATTTAGGCATATGAATTACTACTAACCTGACTTGATGTAACAGATGGCGATGAAAAAATAGAGTTGAGTGCCTGCAATAATATGTCTTTATGTATTTCTAGCCACCATACAAGATATGTTTCATCTTGAAAAAAAAAGCCATCTTTTGTAGGTGAAATTGTCAAATCTGACTGAATAGTAGGATATGGATTGGTATTTAATAAAGAAGTTTAATAAGATAACTTTTTAAAAGAGCCCGCATTGTAATATTGACCAAGTGAAGAAAAAATCTCATCTTCTGAAGATTCATCTTCATCAGAATGTAGATGGTGACTTTGATTAGAAGAATGTTTGGCATAACTATTAGGTTAATCAAGCAAACAATCGATGCCAGATTCATTTATTTGATTAGAAGATCGTTTGCTATAGCTGTTAGATTGATCAAGAAAAGGATCAATGCCAGGTTCATTTCTTTGATTAGAAGATCATTTGCTATAGCTGTTAGATTGATCAAGCAAAGGATCAATGCCAGGTTTATTTCCTTGATTAGAAGATCATTTGCTATAGCTATTAGGTTGATCAAGCAAAGGATTGCCAGGTTCATTTTCTTAATTAGAAGAACGTTTGCCGGGTTGATCAAGCAAAGGATCAATATCTGATTGAACCCTTGGAATAGTAGATCATTCATTCATTTGAGTTGATACTTATTAGCAGTAAAAGATGAAGATTTAGCACTAACACAATAATTCAGCGATCCATAAACTTGAGAAGTCTGATTTTTAGCATGAGTATATTGACTATGTGATTCCATAGAAGGTGAGTGATTTTGTTTATATTTGGTACAGGTTTTAGATTGTAAATTATCTAATTCATTGATCTCTAAATCCAGATCAATATTTTCTTTAAAAAATTTTAAACATATTATTAAAAAAATTGATCGCTTAATATGAATACGCCTATATACAAATATATCTTTGTCCTTTGTTTTATTCGATTTTCGTGGTTTCTTAGACTTTGGTACATCATTTGAATGTTCAGAAATATTTGAATGTTTAGAAATATCTGACTCTACTGGTGTAACATCAACCTTCTTTTTTGCATTTTTTGTTTTTTTTTACTGGTTTTTCTATAAATAAAAAACTTAAGTAAAAATTGATAACTATAAACAGAGATTAACACTTACGAGAAGAAGACTTTTTTGGTGGTATCGTATTTAATCTTTCTAAGCGAAAAGATGAAAATAAAAGCCAATTCCAAATTATTTATATTTATAGAATTAAAATTTCTTAATAACGCAATCAAAATTACGTATAAATATTATTTGATCATAAATATATAAATTTTTTCATAACAACCTTGATTTTTAGTATTTAATGAATTTTTTTTTTTCTTTAATGAATTCAACAAATTAATATAAATTTATATGTGTAAGACTTAGCTAACAATTTAAATTAATATTTATATATCAAACTTTCGCATTGCAAATTTTATTTACTTGTACCATCCAAAGATTTTTGAGGTTAGGTTGTAACTATAATCTTTTTTAAATAATTATGAATACTGAATAAATTAAATTTAATTCTAAGTTCATAGCAAATTCTCATTACACTATGAAATATCTACTTAAAGGATCAAACAATCGTTATTACTACTCAAAACCTTGCATATACTAACATCAATCAACAATAGATATGTCGAGTTTACATCAGAATCGTAAACTCAAATAAGTAAAGCAAGAATAATAAATGTTGATATGTTTAAGGATTATATAATAAGAGGTAAGCTGCATGCAATGTGAATCGAGTCCATGATTAATTTAAGAGATACAAATTAAGTAGAGTCAAATCTCACAATTAATATCTCAACTGCTTATGTCATTTTTTCAAAATAACCTTGCCATTTTTTAACAATTCACTTTCAATGCCCACCTTGTATTCACCATCTTGTGTATCTTTAAACTTTATTGTTAAAGCTCTCAATAATTATTTCAAATTTACACCAAATATAATATTGTATTTTTTTCATTTATATATATTCAGTAACTACTTATCATTTATATCTTCAATAGGGTCTCATTTATATTCCACATACCTTACACATTATAGATCAATAGAGTATAGCAATGAAGAACATAGTATCATGGGTTAATCAATGACTTTCGTCAAAGAATAACCTAACTCAGAAGTGACCACTAGTACTGTAACTTTCGCCTTAAGTGATTCGAGATTATTTGGTTACAATAGAAAGTTTATACTATGTATTTTTATTAATGAAAGATCAGAACCTTTATTATTATATTACTTTCGCTCCTTTATAACTAAATAGGCCTAATCTATTACCACATACTTCGATCATACGATCATTAAACTTTTAAATTGATTACATATTAATTGCTTAATAATTCATGCATATACCTGTTATAGTTCGATCTAATGCTTACAATTCCGCTTGATATTCCCTAAAGCACGTGTATCACGTGCACATGACACTTATTCATTCATACCTTCTTTAATTCAAAGCCATATGTTAAGACTCGTACACATACATACTTTCTTCAATTCGAAGCTATATGTTACTACTCATACACTTATCCTTTTTTTTTTTTTTTTTTTTTTTTTTTTTTTTTTTTTTTATTACTTTCGTTTGTCACTTTACTACTGTTTTAGAAATCCAGATCGATTCCTTTCACCAATATACCGCATGTTCCTTTCTACCATAACAATAGTGACAAAATAAGTAATATAGCTCACTCTCACTATAGTGAAGACTCAAATTAGTGAAGAAATTTTTAGTGAAGATTTTCCTTAGCCATGAACTTTAATATAGCAAGAATAAGTTGTACAAATATAAAAAAGAAATAAAAAAAATAGATGTGATAGTAATTAAATAATAAAGAGGCGCAGGAACAGTGAAGCAAAAAACACCTGTTAACTTTTTTTATAAGCATGGTATTTTGTCTAACAAGTATACAATTTTATCTTTCTTTCAAAAAAAAATACTTGATTAATTGATTTTGTTTACTACGATTAACATTTATACAAAAAACCTTATCCTTCCTCTTGTTAAGAAATGAATAACATTGTGCTTTTATGAGATTCTCTCTTCGAAAATTTCGTTGGGTTGGTTTATAGTTTTACAGGGCTTGTTGAGGTTGTGTCAATTTTTTTGTTAGGTTTCTAAAGAGAATGCGAGTTAGGTTTGTATTAAGAAAAAAGAACAAGTTCAAATTTAATTTATTATGAAATTAAAAAGATAAAAGATAAATTGGTTTTTAGTTTTGCTTTTATGTGTAATTGGTCGATTACTAATAAAAGTTTATTTGTTGATCTTATATTAGGTTTCAGTGTGTTTAAAAAAAATTTTTTTGATACTTCAATTATAATTATTACCACAATAATAATTTGGGTCTTTACTGGAGTATTTATCTCTTACTTTTTTTTGTCGTGTTGAAGAAAAATTATCTGCTTTTATTTTTTCATGTAGTTTTTTTTTCTGACGATGCTTCTTTTCCTTTTTTTTTTTATAGCAGGTTCGTTTTGTCATTTGTATTTCAGTTTTTAGTAGTAAAATTTTAACGACTCTACTCAGGGCATTACGATTTGGCGAGTATACTTTGGCCCAAGTGGGCACTTGGAAAGATAACTATTGCATTACATTTTTCTTGTTCTTTTATAATATCACATTTTCTAATTACTTTACTAACTGTTTTACTCCATCCATTAGGTTCTTCTTACCAATTTTTGCTTCTTATTTTCATGTATTCAAGATGTATATATCTAATCGATGATTATAGTACGATCATGGTATCTTCAATCATGTTCATTTTGGTCAAAGTTTAATTTTGTACTTTATTCTATAAATGCAATAATATATTATATTTAGAGCATTTATTATGCGTTATAGTTAAATTTCTATATAAAGTGTATGTTTCTATGAGAGTGCTTTATATAAAGTTCGCTGCCTATAAAAACATACCAATAATAGATTTATCTTGGAAATTTAATGCTATATATTACTTTAGCAAATGCTATTTATTATCTAATTTATTAGCTATAATATTGCTATAATATTGCAAAATTTTATACCTAATTAAATGCTAAAATTTTGCTATTTAATATCCAATAAAGTAATTTATTAGTTATAATAATACTATAATATTGCTAAATTTAATACCTAATTTATTTGTCGTAAAAAGCCAAAATTTTGCTACTTATTAGGCCTAAAAAAGTACAATTTTTTTACTAATTTAGAATCAAACTCCTAATTTATTACTTTAAAAGCTTATAAAGTAGTAAATAATGCTTTTTATTGCCAAATATTTGTATATCTTAAAAAATGTAAATTTTAGTAAAGTAGTACCCATGCATATAGATGTGAAACTCCTAAATGTGAACTTAGTTTACAATTTTTTTTTTTTTTTTTTTTGTAAATTTTTTTGAAAATTTTTTTCCTAAACTAGAAGTATAAAATTTTTTTGAGCTGTTTTTTATAGCTGCAAATATTATAGTAATTCCGGTGCCAAATTATTCACTTTAATAAGAAAATGTAAATAATTCAATATTATTGAGTCCTTAACTAATTTCAGATAAATAATATGAAAGATAAGTTATCAGCTCTTTGGTTTTACCATTTTAAAGTAGTATCCATGATCTCAATAAAAACTTTTATTTTAAAATAATTAGTACCTGAATCAAACTGAGTTTTTTAATCTGAATCGAAACACTAAATATAATAATGAGGATGAATTTGTTGCTAACTATGTAAATTCAAGTAACAGTTTGTGAAAAATTTCGTGAACTCAAATAATAGTTTCTTTGAATACTCAATAATTTGAGCTTAATATATAATCGGGCTATATATAGTTATTTCCCTGGGTATTATTTAAGAATTAGGCTAATAGGTATAGTGAATAATACCTGGGCCTTAATCGTCAGAATATGTAAGTTTCTAAAATTTATATATTAAGTATTAATTATCTAAAACTATTGTACTGGTAATTGAATTCTAATTATTTTTCTATTATTTAATACATGTTTAAATATAATTACAGTATTTGAATAGTGTAGTAAATTATTAAAATATTAAATTAAATATAAATTTAGTAATGATTTTAAGTATTTAATATAGTTAATTTTGAAATAAATTAATTTTATTATTATTTAAATTATTTATTTTTTTAAATTACCTTTTTAAAATCACATTGTGCTGGCTATACTATATTGTGTGATTATATAGAGGTAACTCTATTCAATCACACCTCTATATAATCACCAAACTATGCTAGATAAACTGGGTGACTATAGGGGGGACGACTGTATAAGGTACAATTATGTCAAAGATATAAATAAGTAATTTTTTATTATTTTAAAAGTATAAAGCTTTTATAATTTATACTGAACATATAGGCAAATACTTTATTAAAAGAACAATGACAATTCTAGAAAAAATAAAGAAAGTGTTAAAGATAAAGTAAAACATGATCTAATAACCATGATCTAGGGCCCATGATCTTACAAAAAATATCAACAAGTATGTATATCCCATGTTTGATTGATATATATAATTATATTCAAATCAAGGTTAAATAAAATATACATAAGCATCTTAAGGAAGCTTCCAGAAATTATATAATATTTTGTTATTAATAAATTTCAAAATTTTATCCTCACCCATCCACATCTAATACTTTATTAGCCAATCAAATTGCATAAAATTTTTAAATAATATTAATTAATAAAAATTTTTAAATTTATATAACTTTTGATCTATTGGACCAATTTGGATGATTTAACTACCAAAATAATCCTCTTAAAGAAAAGATTCCAACAAGCTTAAAATTATTAAAATCCACTTACAAAATCACAAGATAGATAATTTTTTGTATTATTTAAATATATATAAAATAATACAAAATATTGTCTATTTTATGATTTTGTAATTGGATTTTGATAATTTTGAGCTTGTTGGAATTTTCTTTTTGAGAGAATCATTTTGGCAGTTAAATCGTCTAAATTGGCCCAGTATATTAAAAGTTATTCAAGTTTAAATATTTTATTATTATATAAATTTATAATTTTGACCAGAATTATAAAATTTTAACCAGAATTATGATCTAATATTTTTGGGACCCCACTTATCTACCCCAAAATTACATTAAAAGCTCTTTAACAAGCAAACAATTGAATGATAAGATTATATAACTAAAAATAAAAAAGGTGTAAAAACAAAAAACAGAGATTTTAGAGTAGTGAAATGGATAAATTGTGAGTAGCAAAAGTATGATAAAATAAAAAAATATTAGTAAGATGAAAAAGTTATAAATAAAAGAAAATCAGAAAAGATTTAAATAGAAGTCCAAAAATAGTATAATTAGACAAAAGTTGTAAATTATATAAAAGTGACTAAGAAAAATTAAATAAAAAGAATTATTATAACCTACACCAGTGGTTAAGAATAACCACTCCTATTAAAACTTAGGGTTAGGGTGCAGCTTTAAGATAAATAGGAGTTTTTTATATAAAATGTTATTTTAATATAATATACTATACATTAGATTTTAGGCTCCAATCTTAGTTCTTGTAGGGTTTTCAGAGGTCCTGAACATTTTTACTTAAAGTACCTGATCCCGTTTACTTAGTACATTATTGAGGTATTAGCACACTGGTTATCTTTAACCACTGGTACAAGTTAAAATTGTCCAATAAAAAACTTATCTTTTATATAACTGAAATAAATAGTAAGAGCAAAGATTAAGTGTTAGTGAATTTATTCTGGAAAAACCAAATTGTATCTATGTCTTCTATTAAAGCTCTAAAATTGGCACGTATGAATTTTGTGTCTGGTTTTGTCAATTATTTATCTTGTGATATCATTTAGACAAATTCATATATATTTGTATAACAGTTTATACATATTATATAGGTAATTTAAAAATCGTATTTTTTTTAAAAAAAAGTTTAATTGCTACTCTAATGTTGTCTAGAAGAAGCTTTAAATAAATTGGATCAATTTATAACTCACAGATTCAAATGTTATTTATTAATTTGAAGTTCAAAAGTTAATGATCTAAAAGTAAATAAGGGGAATAAGGAATCAATCAAAATATAGTAAAAAAAAAAAACTGAGTTCAAAATTTCTTAAGTCTATTTGATTTGTGAGCTACTATAGATCATAAATATATATACTACAAAATGTATAAAAAAAACTTAAAAAAAAAAAATGTTTTATACTATTTTATCTCAATTTTTCACTTTTTTGTTACACTATTTTATCGCAATTTTTTACTTTTTTGCAATTTTTGCATTTATTACCTGCTGGATCATAGCCCAGACAGTTTTGGAAGGTTAAACTGTATGATTATATATACTAGAAAACAGGATTTGTTAAAAGTCCAAAGCATAATTATTGAATTTCATCTCTATTTATAAATGGATAATTAATAATTAAAAAAAAAAATTAAAAACAATTAAAAACAAATAGTTAAAAAAGTTTAATATAAATGAATATTAAAAAAAAGCAAAAACAATATTAATAATAACAAATAATAATAATAATAATAATAATAATAATAATAATAATAATAATAATAATAATAAAAATAGTACAAT